>CAUYLG010053140.1:0-89167 GCA_963573385.1 Cacajao melanocephalus
ACACCGTTGGTGGGAGTGTGAACTAGTTCAACCATTGTGGAAGACTGTGTGGCGCTTCCTCAAAGACCTAGAAATAGACATTCCATTTGGTCCAGCAATCCTATTACTGGGTATATACCCAAAGGATTATAAATCATTCTACTATAAAGACACATGCACACGTATGTTCATAGCAGCACAGTTTACAAGAGCAAAGACCTGGAACCAACCCAAATGCCCATCGATGATAGACTGGACAAGGAAAATGTGGCACACATACACCATGGAATACTATGCAGCCATAAAAATGATGAGTTCGTGTCCTTTGTAGGGACATGGATGAATCTGGAAACCATCATTCTCAGCAAACTGATGCAAGAACAGAAAATCAAACACTGCATGTTCTCAGTCATAGGTGGGTGTTGAACAATGGGAACACAGGGACAGAAGGAGGGGAGCATCACACACTGAGGTCTGTTGGGGGGCCCAAGGGAGGGACAGCAGGGGCATAGGGATGGCGGGGAGGGATAACATGGGGAGAAATGCCAGATGTAAGTGACGGGGGATGGAGGCAGCAAACCACATTGCTATGTGTGTACCTATGCAACAATCCTGCATGATCTGCACATGTACCCCAGAACCTAAAGTACAATTAAAAAAAAAAGACAAGGACATCCTTATGAAGAGTTTCACACACCATTTCAGCTGCTCTTAAGTTAAAAAAAAATAGAATGGACATATTCACTAAGTTACTTAAATGTTGTTTTTTACATTATGGTAGATTCTCATCTTGCCATATATTTGTATTGGTTCAGGTTACAGTTTTTTATTATAGCCAGCCTCATTAAGTGTAATTATATTTACTTCTAACACACTGATTACTTTAATCTTGTTCCTTTTTTTTTTTTTTTTTTTTTTGGTTGGGATGGGGATGGGAGGGAGACAGATTCTCACTCTGTTGCTCAGGCTGGAGTGCAATGGTGTGATCTCAGCTCACTTGCAAGCACCACCTCTTGAGTTTAAGCAATTTTTGTGCCTCAACCTCCCGAGTATCTGGAACTACAGACGCACACCACCACGACTGGCTAATTTTTGTATATTAGTAGAGATGGGGTTTCATCATGTTGCCCAGGCTGGTCTCAAACTCCTGAGTTCAGGTAGTCTGCCTGCCTCCACCTTCCAAAGTGCTAGGATTACACCTGTGAGCCACCATGCCTGGCTTTTACAATTTTTATTTATTTATTTATTTATTTTGTCCAGGATGGAGTGTAGTGGCACAATCATAGTTCATTGCAGCCTTGAACTCCTGGGCTCAAGCAATCCTCCACCTCAGCCTCCTGAGTATCTGGGACTATAGGTGCTTGCCACTGCACCCAGCTAATTTCTAACAATTTTTTGTAGAGACAAGGTCTCACTATGTTGCCCAGGCTGGTCTTAAACTCCTGGTTTAAAAAATCCTCCTGCCTCAGCCTCCCAAAGTGCTGAGATTATAGGAATGCACCACCACATCTGGCTAATTTTTTTATTTTATTTTATTTTATTTTAGTAGAGACAGGGTCTGGCTATGTTGCCCAGGCTGCTCTTACTACGTTTTGCATATCTCACATCTCACTCCTCAGAAGGTCTCTTTTACTGATCCTTCTATAACAAATACATTTACCTCTCATTGATTCTGGGTTCAATGTCACGTGCAAGATATTGTTCTGCGTAAACGAAATTGTCTCGCTTAGTTTCTTTACCTGCCCTGGATAACAGGTACCACTCTTTTCTCCATTTTACAAATTGGGGTATTACAGCCCTACAAGGCTATGTAATTGTCCCAGTTTCATAGGTTGTTAATGAACAGGATGGCCATTTGGACCCAGTAATTCCAATTCAATAGATCAACTGGAGTCACACTGTCTGGAATTGAAGCATGCCTCTACAACCTAGGAAAATATAGCAGGAAAAGTAATTGTGAACAAAAGAATAGGCAGATTTTACATAACCCTTTGGAATTTTATTTTGAGCAAATACAGTATAGCAAAGACATTTTTATTTTACATAATATTATATGTTAAAAGAAAAATCTTAGATAAATTTGATTTAAAGATTTTAATTGAGGAAAGAAGCATTCATGGATGGGGCAGTTCTCAAACCAGAACAGATTCAGAGGGACTGAGGCTGCCTAGACGTCAAAGTTATGGACAGAAAAAAGAAACTGACAGAGAAAATGAAACTGAGGGAGACAAACAGCTGGATTGATGAAACCTCAGCATTTTGCTTTATTTGAACATGATTTGAACAGGTGGCAGCCTTTAATTGGCCAAAACTCAGTGAATGGCACAAGAGTGGGTTCCAGACTGTTTACAGACCCAGTTAGGCTGCAGCTCACTGTGTACAGAGACACCTTCAGGCTGAGCTTAAAATATGTACAGAAATAGCTTTTGGTTGCCTTTAATTTAACACTTAGAAGAATAAAATATTGATCTACATGCATGAGATATTCACATAAAGTAGTTTAGTTCTTAAAACTGAATAATTTCTAAATAACATAATTCCACAATTCAAATAAAGATATGTCCCTAAATTTAGGAATTTATTTTACAAGCACTGTAATAATTTTACTTTGAGTAAATTCAGTGACAGTTTCAACAACTCTTATTATTTTAACAAAATAGTCCATTTTGGGGGGGGGTTCACAAAAAAAGTACTGGGCTAAAGAGAAAAAGGAGAAGGCATAACTATCTTTTCATATTCTGATTAACTTCATTTTCCTCCTGAATTATTCTCTATTTTTTGGATTTTTCCTCAAATGCTTGGATTTTTTTTCCACGATGATTTTAGTCTTTTACATCAACGAATAAGTTCCTCTCCAGCTACAGATTCTTGCATTATCTTCAGGGCTTAGTGGTATCCTAAGCCTTGTTATAGGATGCTCAGGTGTTTTCATATTCTACTCCACAGGCCTCTGCCCCAAACCACAGGTTCAAGTAAATGAGATTCTTTGTCCTACTGATTATTCTGATCAGGCATTAAAAGAAAATTGCAAATTTTCCTTAAGTTCCATGTTCACATGCATATGAAATAAACACGATTCTAAAATTTATTGAGAGACTGTTTTTCTGCATTCATAAAATACGTATGCGACCTATCTCTAAGGATATCAGTGCAATGTTGACATGCCATTTTCTGTGCTGAAAATCTCCTGCGAGAGCCTTTGTTTCAGTGCTTTTGAAGAAAAGTTTCAATCTAAAGTTGTGCTGCTGATGTATCCATTAAGACACAGCACATTTGATGTTGCATGGGTTCTGCAGAAAATTTGACACAAAATAAATTAGTTCAAGTAAATGGGTAAAGCAATACTTGCAGAACAAAGAAAATAATTCTGAAATCGTGTTACAGCTCTTGGAAACATGTTTAGACTTGCACTGGGATTACTCTATGTGATTGTAGCAAACAGAACACAACTTCTCTCACATTCCTAATAAAGAGTTCCCCTTCACAGATAAATAAGACAAATAAGCGTATTTTGGATTGATTTGTATGTCAATAGCTATGTTTGTAGAAGTGCAATACTCTTCTTCTCTATGGTAAAGTTTGCAGAAATCCACAAATAATAAAAATTGAATTGGCTGCATCACTCACACTTATAGTCCCTTATCTATGTGCACAAAAATCCCAGCTGTTGGCTATTTAGTGTTGTCTGTGTCCATTCGTGGACATAAGGATGGAAGAATTGATGACACAGAGACTTGCTTTTTGTCTCCTGAAGGAGACACCCCCTTCAGAGGAGGAAAACATTATGAATAGTCACCAGAAAACTGTTCCTCCTGCTTCCAGAAAATTTGGCATATTCCTTGTGTGAAGCACATGGAAAAAAATATTCTTGTATATTTGAAAGGAAAATAAAATCTCAGGACCCCCAAATCACCATGCCACAAGGAAAAGTTAAGCTTGGAAAATGAATCATGCAAAAAAATGCCTCTCATTATTTTAAAAAAATTATTAGTAGTATTTTTTGAGATGGAGTCTGGCTCTGTCGCCCAGGCTGGAGTGCAGTGGTGCGATCTCGGCTCACTGACACCTCTGCCTCCCGGGTTCAAGTGATTCTCCTGCCTCAGTCTCCTGCATAGCCAGGACTACAGGTGCACACCACCATGCCCAGCTAATTTTTGTAGTTTCGTAGTGACAGGGTTTCGCCACTTTGGCCAGTCTGGTCTCAAACTCCTGAACTCAGGTGATCCACCCACCTCACTCTCTCAAAGTGCTAAGACTGGCCACTGCTCCTGGCCCTATTTTGCTTTTGAACACATATCTGCAAAAGTAGAGGGCTGTATATCACTCCAGGGGGAACTTCCACACAGTTTGATCCATTAAAAAATTCTTTGTAGGTCCCAAGAGTTTTACCCTGAAACAGAGTTCTGTTGAATTTTACCCCAACAATGTAAATGAAGAGTTTATCTTCACAAATGTGGGACAAAGACAAGACTAAAAATCATCCCTCCACTTACCCCCAGACAAATGCATATTTGACTTCTTCCTCTACTTCATGTTTATTTTTATCTTATGTAAAATGCAGATTTACTGAGCATGAGATGAATGCATGATTGACTACTCCTGTATCACCTCAAAAGGCAACATATGTATTCAGTGAGCACTAAGCTAAGCCTCACAAGAGTGTGACTACTCATCTCACTGCCTACCCTCCCTCGTTTTACTCCTTCCTCCTTCCTCCCTGCCTGCTTTTTTGCCTTTTAATACCGAAGCTCTTAAAACTCCTTTTGGTGAAAGTGTAGGACGCACATCCGACTGTGGCTTCTTTCTGTTTTGCCTGGGTGCATCCTCAAACTTGGCAAAATAAACCTCTAAGTCAATTGAGACCTGTCTCAGACACTTCTTGATTTACATGGTAGCAAAATGCAGCTCAGTTGGCACGTAGCCCCACATCAACTCAACTCTGCCAGCCACATCCAGGGCAACAAAAGCCAGGATGCACTGTTGCTTCACTGTCCAATATTCTTGAAGGGAAGGGAAATGCAAAAGTGAAAATTAAAAGTGTCATTGAAAAATCAAAGAGAATAATATTCTATCATATGAATAGACTAAATTGTGTTTCTCTATCTGTTGCAGAACTTTTTTTTTCAGACATAGTCTCACTCTGTTGCCCAGGCTGGAGTGCAATGGTGTTATCTCAGCTCACTTTAACCTCCGCCTCCTGGGTTCAAGCAATTCTCCTGCCTCAGCCTCCTGGGAAGCTGGGATTACAGGCACCTGCCACCACGTCCAGCTAATTTTTGTGTTTTTAGTAGAGACGGGGTTTTACCATGTCGGCCAGGCTGGTCTTGAACTCCTGGCCTCAAATGACCCACCTGCCTCAATCTCCCAAAGTGCTGGGATTACAGCTACGAGCTACTGTGCCTGGGCTGAACCCTTGTTTTCAACTATTTAAAATATATAACTAAGAGTATAATTGCTGGGTCATAAAGTAATCCTATATTTAATCTTTGGAGGTACTGCCAAACTGTTTTCTACAACACTATAGCCACAGAAAGGAGTGGAATACTAACACACACCACATTCACTGTCCCCAAACTTTTTGGCACCAAGGACAGGTTTTGCAGAAGACAGTTTTTCCATGGATGGTGGGGGGTGGGAGGTGGTTGATTCAAGTACATTACATTTATTGTGTACTTTTTTTCTATTATTATTACATTGTATTACATACTGAAATAATTATACAACTCACCATAATGTATTTGCTCACCTGCTGGTTAGCCCGGTTCCTAACAGGCCACAGACCGGTATGTGGCTTGGGGAGTCCTGTACTACAACAGAGGTGAACCTTAAAAACATCACGATCTGTGAATGAAGCTACACACAAAACCACACACACACAGAAGGATTGTATAATTTCACTGATATGAAATGTCAAGACTGGGAAAATCCATAGAAACAGAAAAAAAATTAGTAGTTGCCTAGGGGTATGGGGATAGATGGAATATAAAATAATTGCTAATGGGCACAGGATCTCCTTTTGGGGTGACGAAAGTATTCTTGAAGTCAATGGAGATGATAGTTGTACAACATTGTGAATGTACTACATGCCACTACTGAAAATTTTATGTTATGTGTATTTTACCACCGTAAAATATAATAAGAATAAATGGGGAAAATAAATAGGGCAATAAAAGTATGGAAAATAGCTAGATGCTATAAATGAATATTTTATTTTGTCTTACCTTGAGCCAACTGTAAATAAGATACAACTGGTGGCAAAGTTGCAAAACACCAATAAATAAATATTTCCTCTCAAGGGAAAGGTATCGTTGGGAGAAGAACTTTTCTCCTATTAACATCTACTAAAGGCTGGGCATGGTGGCTCACACCTGTAATTCTAGTGCTTTGGGAGGCTGAGCCAGGAAGCTGGCTTGAGACCAGCCTGGACAACAAAGCAAGACCCCATTTCTAAAGAGATGGAAAACGTAGCTGGGTTTGGCAGTGTGCACCTGTAGTCTCAGCTACTTGGGAGGCTGAGGTGGGAGGATCACCCGACCCAAGGACTTCGAGGCTGCAATGAGCTGTGATTGCACCACTGCATTCCAGCCTGAGTGAGAGTGAGGATCTGCCTCTTAAAGTAAAACATAATAAAACACAAAAACCATCCATTAACATCGGACATGCAGCTTCTCTGCAGCAATGTCCTTATTTTGAGGTTATCAAAGAGACATACATAGCATGGAAGTTGAGCACTTAATAGAGAGAAGGCTAAATGTTCCACAATAAATCAAGCTAAGGCATATATTTAACATCCTGAGAGATGATGAAATAGAAAAGAAACAGACTAGATTTCTGCCACAATCAACTTTATATTGCTGCGGTGGCCATGGCCATACTTCAAATAAATAAAATATATAATATATAGTGTAGATTTAAGTGCTGAGGAGAAAAATAAAGCAAAGGAGTAGAGGGCATGTTTTCAAGATAAACATGCTTTTACAATTAAAATTTATTTGAGGATGACATGCCCCCAAATCACCCCTTGATACACAAAGAACAATGTCCTAATATGTGTCCCTTTAAAACTGAAAGAATAAAAGCATATCATTAAATGTGTGTGTCTGCCAATTACCAAACTGAGAGTTTTTCAAACAAACCACATAATGCAGTGGAATCTGAAAATCATTGAGTGAGTGAAGCTAGAATCTGATAAAATCACATAGCTTTGCAACTTTCTTAGAATCCTCTGGGCAGAACAGCTGAAAGGTTTCTGAGTTTACGATTAGATATCAGATCAGAATACCTGTAAAACACATCACCCAGATGCCTTTTTAACCCCCTCATTCTCTCTCCCGATCTATCCATCCATCCATCTATCCACTTATCTATCCACCCATATGTCATGTATCTATCTATCCATCCATCTGTCTATCCATCTATTTACCTGTCTGTCCCTGTCTATCCTATCTATGTCTCCCTCCTTCCCTCCCTCTTCCTGACTCATGATTTTTAAAATGTACTTATTTTCCCTCGTGTCAAATGAAGTGGCATTTAGAAATTTCCTCTTTAAGACTGAAATACCCAGAATACAAGACAGCACAGTTCTGCAAGGCCGGAGTTTAATTGTGGAGAAAACATGACACTTCCATTAATATGTTGAGAAAGTATTTAAAAATGATAATCTGGAAGAAGAAACATTAACTTACAAAATATTCTCTTTAATAATTGAATATTGATTTAAAAATTTATTGAACAGAGCATACTGAACCAAAACAATGTCTACCCATCTCTATCTATCCATCTTTACCTATCTATGCATCTATGTATGTATGTATGTTTGGATGTGTGTATGTATGTATGTATGTATGTATCCATCTGTCCCTCCATTTGTCTATCCATCCATCCACCTAACCATCTATCTGTCCATTTATTCAGCCATCCATTTATTGATCTATCATCCATCCAGTCAGTCTTCTACCCATCTATCCATCCATCTATTCAGCCATCTATCCATCTACCCATCCATTATCTATCTATCCATCTATCCACTTATCTACCTGCCTACCTACCTACCTACTTACCTACCTATGCATTCATCCCTTCATCAGTCTATCCATTTATCTATCAATACATTTACTCAACCATTCATCCATTTATCTATCTGTCTATCCATCCATCCATTTATCCAGCTATTCCACTTATTCATCTATCTATCCATTATCCCATCCATTCACTGATCTATATAGCTATATATCCATCCATCCATCCATTCACCCATCTATCCATCTATCTCTCCATCCACCTATCCATCGATCTGTCATCTATCTATTCATCCATCTATTCATTCATCCATCTATTCATCTATATATCTATCGCCTATCTATCTACCTACCTATCTGTCCATCCATCCATCTATCCATCTATTTACCTGTCTGTCCCTGTCTATCCTATCTATGTCTATCTATCATCTATCATGTATCTATTTCATCTATCCATTATCTATCTGTGTATCTATCTTCTGATATGTGCATATGTATGTGTATGTATGCATGTGTGCGTAATTGAATTTTAAAAATCTTGGCACATAATTATTAAATTTTTTTGATAAACACCTTTTATTTTAATAAAGCATTCCTTTTCTTTGTACATTGGTGTTTACCATAAATTAAATCATAAAACTTCACTCTATACGTAGTGATATCATTCTAATTTTATGAAAGAATATTCTGAAGCCCAATGTGCTTAACTTGCTGAGGTTCACACAAATTTAGCAAATTGTGGGACCAGTATTTGTCTGGTGGCAAAGTCCAAGCCAGTAACCTATACACTCTTTAAGTGAACTTATTTATTTGTCATGGATATTTATTATGATATTTCTCACCTCCTTATGTCTTTGATCCAAAATGATAAAGGATATTTTCTAATTTTACATACAGGAGTATTATTCCAATGCAGTGACATAATATTTATTAACTACATTTAAAGTTAAAATATGATTAAAATATAAAATATTAAGCATCAAAATATTTAAAATTGCATTTTAAAATATTATTGCATATTCGAAGTAATTCCAAGCATACAGAACCTGTGCAAATTTAGTGCATAACTCAGTTACTCTTTAATCTCAAAGGCCAATATAGCTTATAAAAAGGTAATTATTGAATAACCTGCTTTTAGTTACACACTAAGGGTTTAATGAAGGGTTCGTAATGATTCTGTCTTTGTTCTGTTTACTTTTTGTCTTTATTATATATAATCAATAAATAATCCCACTTATGCAGCTTACTTCGCCAGATAAAGTTGGGTTTAATTAATTAATTGCTGACAACTAGACATCCACATCCCCAGGGTTTACATGTGATCTAAATTGAATTAACCAATTGACTCTCCTGTCACTATTCTTTGCCAAAAGTCATTTGTAGGATCCTACTAACTTTACTGTTGTATTTGTTTTATCTGAGTGGCTTTTCCAGTAAACATTCATTGCATATTGAAACACAATTTCTTATGGGGAAATAAGCATGGATTAAAATAAGTATGTTTTAAGATAGTATTTCTGAAGAAAACATAAATATACAAAAATAAACAATGAATTCAAGTAATGTGAAATGAATACTTTTTCATTTATTACCTACTTATTTTTAGCAGCTAATTTGGATATCATGACTTTGATGGATGCTGTTTCATTGTTTAAAAAATAAGTAAAATTTTTAAAATACTGTCTTGACAATATCAAAATCAGATTTTGGTTTCTCCATTAATAAGAGTATCTTTGACAGTGAAATATTAAATGAAGTTATATAATGCATTTATAAGAGAAGACTTGAAAAAAGTATGGCATTCTAAATAGCTTACAGTAATAAAGAAATGGATAGTTAGGTTCTGTGTTATGCATTATCTATTGTTCATGTTTGCTTGGGACTCTAAAATTGCAAAAGATATAAACATAGATTGTCACTGTGATATATTTGCCTTAAAATTTTATAAAACATGGATACCTGTGATAATCTGCTATTTTATAGTTTTCTTAAATTTCCTAAAATAATTAGCTCAGGAATTTTATATAGTAAAATGAGTACACATAAATATACATTCAAATTTTAAGAATACCGATATGGAGCTATAGAAATTAGTAACCCTTTTTTAAATTCATCAGTCCCTGACCCTCAGACAGAAGAGAACAGTCAAGGATGGAGTTTGCTTTGGAGAAGAATTCTTCTTTTCCTTTCCATTATAAGTATCTTTCTGTGAAAGATATGTGCCTGACCATGGAATGTTTAAAAAGTGAGAGAAATATAATATGATCTGCATCTGTCATATTATATATTAAAGGATGACCATAATTACCCATATTGCTGAAGAATGCTATTACTACATGTATGGCTGTTACTGTAAGTTTTGATTTTAGTAAGCTCAGTGATTGCATGTGCACACACACACACACAGACATACACACACAGACACACACACACAGACAGAGAAGAAAAATAGAAAAGGGGAGAAAGGATCTGAAAGCTAGAAAATGAATATGAGAGTTTTGCTTTAATCAAGGCAGGAAACATTTCTGGAAGGCAGTTGGCAGTAAGCAAGTCCATATCCTGCATGAATTTGGTGATTGCTATTTATAACGAACATCATCAAGCTTCAACTATGTATTCACTTGAAATCCACAGCCCTGTGAAAAGTTAGGAAGTGTTCAAGAAGATTGCCAGTCAAGAAGCTGATGAGGTTTGGAAAAAAAGGAGTAAAAATGCTTAAAAACCTGTTAATTGGTAAGCATGTATTCCGTATCAATGAATTTATGATATGAGTGATTAGACACACACAGTAAAGTAGCTACAATAACAGGCAGCTTTGACTGCTTATGTCCTTTAAGACACCTATAAATAAATATACAAACCTTCAAGAAAATTAAAAATTGTACAGAATAGCAACATGAAAGATTAATGAGTTGTAGTTTTTCCTACTCGAATCACTGGTTATTTCTATTCTGGTTTTCTCATTCCAAGAAATTGATATGAATCTGTTTTCTTAAATGTTTTACTGGCTTCAGTAATTATTGCATTTATTCATTTAAAGTTATTTATCAAGCACATGCAATGAGCAAATGTACAGATATATAAATATATATGCTCATATTCAGAGATGCACATATAAATATAGCATCAGGAATCAGCAGAAGTAATTCTCCCTGCATTGACTTCTAAATATGCCACATTTAGCAGTCAGTAAAATAATGTTCTGGTTACAGGTTACAGTTTTATTCTTTCTGTGAGAAATACAAATGAATAAGCAAATGGTCTTGTGAAAGCCAAAGATACAATAAAATAAATATGAACCTGCTTAGAAAACGCAATCATTTAAAGATGGCAGAGCATGGGATTCAACAGCATGAGATGGCATTTATAGCAAAACAGTAGTACTCAAGTTAGTTTACTAACCTCTAAAGATAAAATTAGACATGTTACATCAAGGCACTCAGTGTGGTTATGGAGAAAATACTATGTAACAGCACCCTTAATGTAATGTTGCCACTTATTTAATGGACATGTGTGGAATACTATGCATAGATACTATATGTAAGATACTATGGGGTAGAACAGAAAGGAGGTAGAAAAGTATGCAAGCAAAGGCACCAAATAATGAGGTCTGAGTTGAGAATTCAAAGATGGAGAGGACCTCGTCAGGTAGAGAAAACAAAACTAGAAAGAGGAACCTCAAGAGTACAAAAGTGATTGGGTGCTACGGCCCATGTCTGTAGTCTCAGCACTTTGGGAAGTAGAGGCGAGAGGATTGCTTGAGCCAAGGAGTTTGAGACCAACCTTGATAACAGAGGAAGACCCCACTCTACCAAAAAATAAAATTAACAATTAGCCAGTGGCGGTGGAATTCACCTGTAGTCCCAGCTACTCCGGAGGCTGAAGTGGGAGGATTGCTTGAGCCCAGGAGTTCCAGCCTGCAATGAAGATTGCACCACTGCACTACAGCCTGGGCAGCACAGGATGTACCTGTCTCAAAAAAGGAAAGAAAAAAGAAGACTAAAATTTAAAAAATATTTTAAAAAGACCAAAAAAATTATTGGTAACAAAAAAGAAATTAAACAAAAAAATTATTTTTGTTTGTTCCTCAGAAATTTCAAGCAATTAAGAAATTGTAAGCCAAGAACAAATTTCTAGAAATAAGAGCAATCAAAAACAAGCAATCATTGTAGAAATCTGAAATAAGACTATTTTAAAAAATAGAGAAATTAAGAAATATAACAAGTTGTACCTCTTTAATTATAATATAAATGACGATTTAGCAATATAGTAATCAAAAATAGACAAGTTATAGAAAATGTGAGGAAAATAATTAAAGAAAAGGAAAGCAGGTCTAGGAAGTTAAATACCTGTCTTACCAGAGAAAAGTAGAAATAGTAATGAACATTAGGGGAAAAAAAAAAAAGCTTTCAGTGGCTCACGCCTGTAATCCCAGCATTTTGGGAGGCTGAGATGGGCAGGTTGCTTAAGCTCAGGAGTTAGAGACCAGCCTGGGCAACATGAGGAGACCCCATCTCTCCCAACAATACAAAAAAACTATCCAGGCATGGTGCCACATGCCTATAGTCCCAGCTACTCAGGAGGCTGAGGTGGGAGGATTGCTTAAGCCCAGGAAATGGAGGTTGTACTCCAGCCTGGGCAAGAGTGACATCCTGTCTCAAAAACAAAACAAAACAAAACAAAAAACAAAAAGACAAAAAAAAGAAAAAAAGAAAAAAGAAAAAACCTTTCTATTTCCTAAAGAAATATTGAAAATTTTAGGTTGAATATTTTGAAAGAGGGAAGAGAGAGATAAAGAGACAGGGGGTAAGGGGAGAGCGAGAGAGAGAGAGAGAGAGAGAGAGAGAGAGAGATCGGGAAGGAGGGAGACAGGAAGAAAACCTTTACAAATACTAACAAATATTAATTATGTAGAGGGCTTCCACAACTAAAACAACATGTAAAGATCTACAGACAAGTGTGAAAAAAGAGTAACTTCCCAAGAAAATTACTGATATATTTAGTAGGCAACAAGATAGACATGCAATACTGTCACAATTTCAGAAAATATGTTTTAGCTTAGAATTTTATATACAGTCAGTGAAGAACAGGTCAAACTAACGACACAATGTTTGAAAGTTGACTGCCCACATCTGTTGTGAAGGATGAAATTTTTCTCAATTGTGTACCTTTATCAAAATTGTATTTTCTTCCTCAGGATTCTAACCTATCAAGTTTTTATAGATTCATCAAACTAACCATAACATGGATGCCATTGACTTTGATTGTTAGAATTAACTTGTAAAGCGTGAGACTTACACACATATATACAGAACTGCATATGAAGGATGAAAATCTAAAAATCTTTATAATAATTTATTTATTCCCACCAGAGATTTAAAAACCTAAAGATTTCTCATGTTCAGTCTTCACATTATGAAGAGCCATTGAATGAGGTTTAAAATAATTGAATTAACAATTAGACTTTTAAAAATATATTACTTAATATTAGAAAGGTCTTCAGGAAAACCGAAGTTAATAATATAGTTAGTGTTAGACTTTTAAGTACTTAAAGTTTTAAAACTTAATACATAAGATACTAACATAATTGTTAAAGTCTGTTTCAAAATATTTTTTCAAGTTTATAACTGTCTTCCTTTCATGATATATTTTACTTGAAAAAGTTTCTAATTCTAACAGAATTAAATGCGTTCATGCTTCTCTTTATGATGAGTACTTTCAGTGTTGTTTTAAATAATTCTTTGGGGAAAAGAGTTGTGTATTGTATTAGTTGTAATATTACATGTCATGCCCACAAAATATGAGAGGAAAAAATGAATATTTTCACTGTTTTAATTGTATTAATTTTCTGCAGTAAACATCTATTACTTCTATAATACAAAGTATGTTAAAAAACAATTAGAGAAAATAAACACACACAAAAATGCAAACTATTTTCCATTGTGTTATTCCATTACAGGCTCCAGAAAGCTACCACATTAACTTATTGTGATGGATTCTAAACTCTCTTAAAACCTCACGCTTCCAACTTGCTCTATGAACTCACCTAATAAACGTGTGATGATAATGTTTACAGGAGGAGTATTTCAATACCAGATTGAAACTAACATCAACATGACTGACCCAGAGGATTTAGAGAGAGGAAGGGAAAAACTTACAATATAGCTGTTCTGAGAATAAAAAGGAAACCCCACGACACATAATATTTTGTTAGAATCATTAAAGAAAAGAATCAAGAGGGCGAAAATCTCCCATCACCAGGTGTACGTACCATATGCTATATTTTCAGAAAAATAACCGTAAAATTTAATGGCAGTGAACAATTTAACTTTTACAAAGTCCATAAGAAGTTGTATATTTTACTAATTTAAATTTTAAAATTTGCTTAATTTGGAGCCATCCTCATTTGTATGCATATTTGTGGATGCTAAATAATTCATTACATAATGATACTAACTAGTGAAGTTTAACATAAATGAAATAGAAAGTGATGGCTTTCTCTCATTTGTATATTAAATGTGATAGTCTCCCTTGTGATAAGAATACTGAAATTTCACCAAAAAATGGACTATCATTGTATTTTCTCCATTTTATTTTTGTTATTAATTGAAATATGCATTTGTTAGATCAATGTTCAGGAAACAGGAAAGTTTGTGGTGACTTAAAACAAAAGATAAGATTTTTCCCCCCTGTGGAGGAAAAGTTAATTAAATTTGAACTCAATTGAACGTGGACACAAACGATGGTCACCATGTCCTGGAACAGGTTGCCCGAGCCCCTTGAAGCATTCATCTTGCACTGTTTCCAAGAAATCTCTATTTCAATCTATTCCTCTATGTTAGTTATTGAAAGACAACAGACAATCGCAGAAACAAGTTGACCTTTCTGTGTTCCTTGAGCCCAGTTATGAAGGGCCCTTGTGACTCGGCCTCATGCCAAACAACTCCTTACCAAAAGATCCAGGGTGCCAGACCGCACTGATGCTTCATGAGACCTCTTCTCGTTTGTGCACAGACAGGTGGCCGACTCTGGAGCCCAGACTGTTGCTTTCCGGTCTGGTAATGCTTCCTCCATAGTTTGGTGAGCATATATATATATATATATATATATATATATATATATATACACATTTTTTTTCTTTTCCCTTTTCCCATTGCAATTTGCTTATGTCATTTGCTTATTATAGTTGTATTGACATTTACATGGGATAAAGTTTGTTTACCCTTAACGGTATTGTACCTGTGTTGTCCCCTCACGCATTTCCTGTGCAGAACATTTTTTGGCGTCACAAACAGGATGGGAAGAGGGTGCCTTTGGGGTTTTGGACCCAGAAGCTGCCAGAGGCTGGCAAAGCTTATACCCGTTTCAAAAAGCAACTGTTAGCTTGCTGTTGGGCTTTGCTAGAAACAGAGCACCTCTGCTTCAACCACAATATTTTTATGAGGCCTGAGGTTCCTATTACTGCTTGCATCATGAGTTCCCCTAAAACGCATAGGGCACGCCCAAGAAAGTAGCATCATAAAATAGAAATGGTATATATAAGATAGAGCTAAGCCTGGACCAAAGGGGTTATCGTTTTTAACCTGAGGATGTACAAAACTTGCTAAGGAAACCACCGAGCTAATCCTACAGGTAGGGAAGGAAACCTCCCCTGTCCAATGAGGCAAATCCTTTAAACAACTAAGCCCAGAGGATCAGAAACATGCTTGGTTGACTGATGGATCTGCCAAATACAAGGCCGTGGCTTACAATCCTGCTAAAAACATAGGCATTTCTGATGAAGGAAGGAATGGGAGCATCCAGCTGGCTGAACTAGTAGATATCCTGTAAGCTATTCAGGAGGAGGCCTGGGGGATTTGTCACTTGTATATCAACACTTGGTCAGTAGCAAATGTTCTCACTACTTGGATGCCCCAATGGCAATGAAACAAATGGTTAATCGGGAATAAAGAGGTTTGGGGAAAACAATACTGGAAAGATACGTAGATTCAGGCACACATTGCCACTATCACTGTTTTCCATGTTGATGCTCACACGTCTCTGCTTTGTATTGACAGATTATTTAATCAGCAAGCAGATTAACAACTAGATTTTCCACATTGCTGCAGACTCAGACCCGGAAGAACCGGATTGGGCTGTGCTCACGAGATGGGTGCATAACAGGTGCGGACATCTAGGCGTCCAGGGAACCGTGGCTTGCGGAGAGCAAAGAGTGATATCATCACCCCAGGATGTGGTTCACACAGTTTTATCCCAATGCACTACATGCCAACAGTTGAAAACCAAGCCAGTTCCTCAAGAGTTATGGGACACATTCATAGGGGGAAAATGCCCAGGCAAATTTGGCAAATTGATTATATTGGTCCATTGCTGCTCTCCAAAAGGTATTGGTACCTACGCACTGCTGCGGATACTATTCAGGACTTCTAGTAGCATGCACCTATGCCAATGCCAATCAAACTAATACCATCAAGACTTTAAATATTTTAACTTTATAGCATGGTGTTCCCATACAAATCCAGACAGACAATGGTTCTAATTTTAAGGGAAAGGCTGTACAAGCCTTTGCCACCCAATATGGCATTCAATGGATTTTCCATATCCTCTACCACCTGCAAGCAGCTGGCTTAATTGAAAGAAAGAATGAGTTATTGAAAAAACAGCTAAAGGCATTAGGGCAAGGTAAGTTAGAAAAAACAGAAGGATCATCTGTCCGATGAACTACAAACTTTAAATAATTAGCCATTAACAATATGTGAGACCCCATTAAGCCAAATGCTTACTCCACACCTACGAATTGCTAAGTGTGCTAGTCCACCTCTCTTGCTAAAATGCTGGAAAATCCACTCAAAGGATATATTACCTTGGAGAAGTACAGTAGAAGCCACTGGTTTGGACTTACATAGTTTAAAGCCTGGGATAATTCCCTCCCAAAGCACATACGTGGTAGCCACCAGCCTAGGAGTTCTAATACCTTGCAAACATTACGGGTGGATTATAACCCTATCAGGTCTTGCAATGCAGGTTATTATAGTACATGGAAGCATAATTGACAGTGATTACCAGGGAGAGTTAAAGGTCATTTTATATAATACCCCTCCAGATTCTTTTGCTATAAAACCACAGATGAGGATTGCTCAATTCTTAGTAGTACCTTGTCAGCAATTAACCCCTGAGGAAATCTCTGCCCCAACAAAGGCTACATACAGAACCGGTATGGTACCATATGCTTAAACCCTGGTACTAGCATCTTAAAGCCTGGAACCAAAATATGGGTATAGCATCTATCAGATCCCACCCCTAAGGCTGGTGACCTTGTAGCTATAGGAGCAGCAAATGAAGGCATAGTACAATTTCCTAAAGATGAAAAACAATATCATGTCTCTCTTCGCTTTTGTTACTACAGAGAATAACTCTCCTGTTGATAGCCAGCACCCACATTCTCCTCAGGCGGATAACAAATTCACCAATTGGATGGCTACGGCTGCAGGGGAAGTGAACCGCAGTCGATGCTGGCTTTGCACTGAATTGACAGAGGCCGCTGGAAGGGGACTACCATGGAAAATCATTCCACTAATGCTACAGAGTGGCTGTGCCACTGCCAATGGGGTCACTACAATAATACCTACAATCCAACATGGACCTCTCTCACTCACTTCTAAACAGCACTCTTTGCCCAAGTCTGACACAAGGCAAACTCCACCCTTATCTTGCATCAAAAGCCTTTGTTTCCCACTCAATATGCATGGAATGGTAGATATTGGGAACCGGCTCTGCTAGTTGCTGGATTTTATAAGGCTCCCCTATGCCTAGAGGCATTAAATGGTTCCTGTAATGCCACCTTAAGATTTCTCCCACCAGATCATTGCAAACACATTCTCCAAATCAACAACACCGCCCTCAATGAAATACAAACCTTTCTTACTTTGATGAAATATTATTATCACAATATAATTACAGCCATGTCCTTATCGTCACCTGGGAGGCCCTATGGGTATGCGGACTCTCAGGATGGCATTATCTACCCCCACACTGGAGAGGAAGGTGCACTTGGGGTGGCCATTAATTCCACTTACCATCCGTGATGACATTTCTCTCCCTAGTAATCTAGAAGCTTATAAATATCGCTGGCTGCGAGTGCATTGAAGCCCATGGAGTATTGTGACATTATATCCTGTCACAATACTCTATCCTGCTGCAGGCACTATCTTACACCAGCAGCAAGTCAAAGTCTTGAGCTTGGACATAGAAAAGGCTCTTAATGATAGTAGTTCTGGGCTTATGTTATTATCAGATGAACTTGCTCAACTGCGCACAGTTGTCCTGCAGAACTGTATGGCACTTGACAAGCTTACGGCAGCCCAAGGAGAAGTTTGTGCCTTAGCACGCACTAAGTACTGTGTATATATCACAGAAAATTCCCCCAGTGTCACCCTTCTTGCACAAGGTACACAGGCACATGTACAATGCCTAGAATTTCACCATCAGGACCCCATCATGGACTGGATTTCCAACTGGCATTGTTACTTATGCTTCTGATTCTCCTCTGCTTACCCTTCTTCTACAACCTCTACCAAGTATGTATTTCCCATCTATCCGTAAGAGTATTTTCCTAAAATTAAGTATCAAATTGAGGCCAAATGTGGAGGAAAAGTTAAATGTTAAATTCGAACTAAATTGAACATGGACACAAACAGTCACCAAGTCCCAGAACAGGTTACCTAAGCCCCTTGAGGAATTCATCCAGCACTGTTTCTGAGAAATCTCTATTTCAATCTATTCCTGTATGTTAGTTATTGAAAAACAACAGATAAATGCAAAAACGAGTTGACCTTTTTGTGTTCCTTGACCCCAGTCACAAAAGGTCCTCATGACTGGGCCTCATGTCAAACAACTCCTTACCAAAAGAGTGAGGGTCTTAAACCACGCTGAAGCTCCATGAGACCTCTCCTCATCTGTGCCCGGACAAGCGGCCGAGTCTGGAGCCCAGGCTGTTGCTTCCCAGTCTGGTGATGCTTCCTCCAAAGTCTGGTGAGTGTAAATATATATATTTGTCCAAGTCTGACACAGAGCAGAACACCCCCAAATTCTCCAAACCTATCAGAAGTTCTTACTGTAATACTTTCAAATATTTGAAGGGAAGAAAACACTACATGGCTCAGTAATTTAGTGAGCATGTCTACAGATGGCCCTTCATTGATTATAAATTCATAGAGCAATACATTTCTCATTAGAAATTACTGTAGGCTGTTTACAGTGGCTCACACATGCAATCTGAACACTTTGGGAGGCTGAAGCAGGAGGATCTCTTGAACCCAGGAGTTTGAGTCCAGCCTGTACAACATGGTGAAACACCATCTCTACAAAAAAATACAAAAAATTAGCCAGGCATGGTGACGCACACTTGTAGGCCCAGCTATTTGAGGGGCTGAGAGGAGAGAATTACTTGAGCCCAAGAGGTTGAGGCTGCAGTGAGCTATGATTGCACCACTGCACTCCAGCTTGTGCAACAGAGTGAGATCCTATCTCAAAAAGAAAATAAAAAGAAAAGAAAGAAATTACTGTAAGGCAACCAATATTGTAACAAGTACAAGAGTAATAGTAAAAGCACAACGATTATTAAAAAACAGTATTTTTCTTCAATGAAATTTATTATCCAATCAAATCGTGGAGTGCACCTGCTTTTTGCAGTAAACATGATGTTGACTTTTCAGTTTGGCTCTGTGAGACTAAGAATTCATCACTTTTTGTCACTGCACAACCTTAAAATAAAAGCAGCAAAATCAATTTTAATTTATTTGGGACCTAAGACTTCCATTAAAAGCTAGACATCTTCCTGTGCCTTGGATGACAAGCATAATAGCATAGCTTTCTTTAATTAATAGACCTGGTATCTTAATTCAATGAGTAGGCTTCCTCAGTCAGGTATAACTTATGTCATCGAGTGCATTTTTTTCTTACTGTAAGTTGTATTTCTTTCCAGATTGTGTTGTTAAATTTGTATTCTTGTTCTTCTTCAAAATATTGTTATTCTGTTTATATCCTTGTTCTATTGGCAGGTTCTACCAATCCAATTTTTCCCTGAAGTGTTTTTTTTTTTTTTTTTTTTTTTTTGGTCAGTAGTTTTACTTTGAAAACTCAGTTATCCAACTGGGAAATATAAAGTTCAAATGAGGACATAAAAGTGGATAAATTTCTTCCGTTATTCATTTTTGCAAATGTTCACAAAACATAGCTTTTTTGTTGTTTTAACAAATGAAACTTAATATTGTTTTGACAATGCACATTAAACATGAATATTGCACTACACTCAAAGGAACAAAAATTATAAATAATATATTGTGATTTCAGAATTATTATGTTTTCATAGTTGTATGTGTATTTTATTATGCTAGTCCTCATACCTAAAATCTCAATGACAATTTTTAAAACTTTTAATGCATTGAATAACTTTAAGTGCATTAAAGAATCTGTCACTCAACCTGCATGAGAATATCAATATTTTAATGTTTATAAAAAGGTGTCAAATCTCCTCCAATTTATCTATTAAATATGAATTCAACATAAACAAAATCAAAATTAAATCTGGGCTTTTGTGAAAATCGATGCCAATAATGAACTATAATGGAAGTGACTAATGCTAAGGTTTGACAAGACAATCTTGAGGGATACAAAGTTTGGAGAACTTACACCAGTCGCTAATTACTGCAACAATTAAAGCAATGTGCTTTAAACACAAAGAGAGACACTAAGATGAATTGTAAAAGAATGGAGTGCTGATGCAGACATATATTGTCACTTGATTGGTGACAAAGGTAGCAGCATAAAGAGAAAGAAAGAGTCTTTGGCTATAGGTTAATAAAAGAATATTGATGTCTACCTCACACTACGCACAAAAGTCAATTCCAATTATTTTTCAGATCTCACTGTGAAGGATAACACAAAGAAGCACCAATTTGACTTTGACAATTTTCAACTAATAATTGTAACAGGCCAGCAGATACTGGCAGTCCACCCAAAACCTTCCTGAAGTCCCTTGTATCTTTTTTGAGCAATTATTTTTATATAGTTTCATATAATTTTGCGTTTTTACTTACTTTATTAATGAAAAACTTCACCTGATTTATACGAATGTATTGTAACCATGTGTTAAATATTAGTTAATATTTATATTTGATATGTTTTCAATTTTTTTCTATGTTATATGATTAACTACTAATATATTAGCTCATTCTCACACTGCCATGAAGAAATATCAGAGACTGGGTAATTTATAAAGGAAAGAGGTTTAATTGACTTACAGTTCTGCATTGCTTGGGAGGCCTCAGGAAACTTACAATCATGGTGGAAGGCAAAGGAGAAGCAGGTACCTTCTTCACAGGCTGGCAAAACAGAGTGAGTTCAAGCATCAATGCCAGACACTTAAAAAACCGTCAGATTTCATGAGATTCACTCATTGTTAGGAGAACAGTATAGGAGAAACTGCTCCCTTAATTCAATTACCTCTACCTAGCTCCTCCCTCAACACCTGGGGATTATGGGGATTACTATTCAAGATGAGATTTGAGTGGGGACACAAAGCCTAACCATATCAACTAGATTACAAAAGGAATCACAATTTTATTTGTTTAGTTTGGAGTCAAAGAAGAAAAAGTATTTCATCTAGAGTATTAAGTGCTATTTAAAAAGCAAATTTATTAATAAACTCCATTTGATGTTCAATTTTAATGATTAATTTTCTTTCTTTTCTTAAAAAAGCATTCTTTCCTATTTGATGAACTAATGAGAATCAAATTGGATATAATTTCCAGATAAACAACTATGTGCCCAGTCAAAACCTTGAACAGATGTTTTACTAATTTAGCTGCCTTGATGATACATTAACAAGTATTCATAATAATACAATTTGTTGAAGTATAGTAGCTCTCAATTATGTATGGTTATATTATTACAAAAATATTTAAAAATAAAAGTTTATCATTTGAGCCCAGGAGTTCAAGATGGGCAAGACCCCATATCTACAAAAAACAAAAGTAAAAAAAAAAAAAAAGCCGGGAATGATAGTGCGTACCTGTGGTCCAAGCTACTCGGAAGGCGGAGGTGGGAAGATTGCTTGAGTCTAGGAGATTGAGGCTATAGTGAGCCATGATCACACCACTGCCCTCCAGCCTAGGAGACAGAACGAGACCTTATCTCAAAGAAAAAAAAAGAAATGAAAAAGATAATTCAAAGGATGTGTTACAATACAGAATAGACTCAGCTATAAAAAGTACTAGAATTCTGAGGTCCTGAGGAGTTGTCTTGGAAAAATACAAAATTGTGCATGAAGAGGTAGAAACCTGAAAATATAAATGCATGATTAAGAAATTATTGTACATAATTCTGATTTAAATTCAGGAGAAAATAGAACTGTATTAAAAGCAAAATCTAAAACCATTTTGACCAGAAATGTCAAAAATGCCATTATTTAGTTTCAAGAAGTTAGGATTTAAGGGTTCCCGTCAAGATTGGGAAAAACGTCATATATTTATTCAAAATATATAAATAAGAAGAAATAAAAGAATCAGAATAAAAGTGCAACAAAGAAGAAAGTGTGAATAAAATACAAAGAGACAAAAATATCTTGCTATGTACTTTGTACAAACAAGAGACATATCTAAAATTTAAGGATTTAAGAGGTTTATATAAAACTGGTAGGTGAGCAATAAGTAACCAAAGAAAAAGTAGTGTAACTTACATTAACATCAGAAGAATAACTTTTAGAGAAAAAGCTTACTGTGTAATGATATAAAATGGTGTTGTATGTGGAATCCAAACTTACATGCAATTTTAATTTATTCTGGACCTAAGACTTCAGTTAAAACCTAGACATCTCTCTGTGTCCAATTTACTTGCATATGGCTATAAGACATGGAGACAAAAGGAAAATCACTGTGGTCTCTCATTTATGGAAGCAACAATAGGAAAATATTTTTTAAATGAGCAGCAAAATTAACAAGCTTGATCCAATTATTAAGTATAAAACTACAATCAGAATCCTTGACAAGCAGAGAGAAAGAATTTTTTAAATTCACATAAATTAGGCCACAAAGCAAGTCTCAACAAACACCTGGATACAGGTATATAACATAATATTTTGAAAGGTATAATGTCATCACATTAGAAATAAATATAAATTAAATGAATGAATAAGATAATAACTAAATAAATATCTGTCTGGAATTTAAAAGCATACTTTCAAAATAAAATAGGTCACATAAGAAATGAAAATGAAAGTTTAAAAATTAAAACTTGTTTCGTGTACATGGAGAAAATAATTATAATATTCAGAATAAAATAGATAATAAGGTCTAAAAAATCAATTATGTAAACACACAAGAAGCTGATCCTTCACCTGAGGTCAGGAGTTTGAGACCAGCTTAGCCAACCTGATGAAACCTCATCTTTACTAAAAATACAAAAATTAGCTGGGCGTGGTAGCACACACCTGTCATCCCAGCTATTCGGGAGGTTGAGACAAGAGAATAGCTTGAACCCTGGAGGCACAGGTTGCAGTGAGCAGAGATCGTGCCACTGTGCTCTAGCCTGGGTGATAAAGTGAGACTCCATCCCCCCGAAAAAAAAAAGAACAAGAAGAAGAAGTTGATCTCTTAAAAAAAAAAAAAATTAAGAAAACTAAAGAGAAGAAATAAAAGCAAAGAAAAATGGGTAACAAACATAAGAGCCTGATTTAATTAAAGTGAAGTAAAAATACTTGGAACACATCAGCTACACCACACATTGATTCTGTGAAAAGAAGTATACATGAAAAATGCCGTTTGTTTAGAAGAATTAGATATGAGGGAAGAAAAATGGACAGACGATGCAAAAATGTATGCATTAGAAGAAGAAATAAGCATACTGTGAAGTTTTTAAAAATTATATTGCAATAACTAATTTTATACTGATAAACATGAAAATAGATTAAATGGATGCTTGGAAAGTAGTGAAATTACTCAAGAAGAAATAGAAACTTTCTATAGATCTACAATCAGGAGAGAAGTAAAATCAATGACTAAATCTTATTTACGTCTTATTGCTGAAATAAATTTAAAAGTTTAAAAGTGCCTAGAGAGATAAGGTCACAATCTAACTCTCAACCCCTACATGGCTGAGTAGAAGCACTTACCAAGGCCTGTAAAATGCCCATGAAGTCTCAATGTTATTTTTTCTCTAACATCTTTTATCAAAATTACTCCCGCCTACTGCCCTCGGACTACATTGAACTTCTATACAATCCTGTCTCAGAACTTTATTTTTGTTTTCCTTAGTCTATGATGTGTTTTTAAAATATTTGGTTTTTCGGTTGATACATAAAAATGGTATATGTTTCTGGTGTGCACTGAGATGTTTTGATATGTATCCAATGTCAAATGATTAAATCAAGCTAATTAACATATCCATCACCTCATATACTTGTTTTCTTGCGGTTAGGATTTTGGTACTTAATGTTTTCTCTGCTTTGACTATGCCCTCCACAGATATATTTCTCCTCTCTCTTCACTTTCTGTGCTCAAAACTCCCTTGACTGAATCATTTCCTTACATCCCAACACAATACTCTACCTCTGTCATGCCATGTACTCTTCTTTTTTTTTTTTTTAAGTAAAATTTTAAAGTTTGTAGTACAACATCCAGTACAAGCTATGTATTTCTTTAGGTTAGGAAGAGATGTCTTACGTCATTAAAAAACACATAATCCACAAAGGAGAATATAGATAGACTTCAAAACATCAGGATTACACACCTTTTTGCTCTAAAAGAATTCTTAAACAGAGAGAAGTGAAAAAAAAAATTTCAGATATTTTGTTCTATGCATACCACTAAAAAATGATCCTATGTGTCTAAATCCTAAGATGAAAAAAGTAAAAATCAATAAGAAAACTTAATACAAAACCCCATATAAAAATGGTTAAATAATACTAACAAATACATTATAAAGACTCTCTACAGGGGAGCTGAATGAATATTCTTTGACTGTAACAATATTTGACTAAAATTGCCAATCAGTCAATGGACAAAATTCTCACTCTACAAGCTAAGACCTTATTAATATGTGAAAATATTTTACCATTTATGCTTGTGATTTACTATGCAAGACAACTTCTTCATAGAAAAATCCAACTGTGAGATTTTTCCAGCTTGTGTCCTACAATTAACTTTCTATCTTTATTCCCAAAAAGAAGGGAGAAAACAGCCATTCTTCACTATTAGTCACTTTGGTCCCAAGTGAAGAGGAAAACTATTTCTGCACACCAAATAATGAAGGATTTTTAAAAAATTTGTATGTATGTATGTATGTATGTATGTATTTTTGAGAAGGAGTCTTGCTCAGTTGCCCAGGCTGGAGTACAATGGTACGACCTTGGTTCACTGTAACCTCCACCTCTGGAGTTCAAGTGCTGAGCCTCAACATCCCGAGTAGCTAAGATTACAGGCGTGCATCAGCACGCCTGGCCAATTTTTGTATTTTCAGTAGAGATGGGGTTTTCCTATGCAGGCCAGGCTGGTCTCGAACTCTGACCTCAAGTTATCTGTTGCCTGGGCCTCCCAAAGTGCTGGGATTACAGGCATATGCCCCCTCACCCACCCAATGAAGGGCTTTTTAAAGACATCTTCAAATATTTTAAGCAAGCGTATCATGCCATTTACTTCTTTAAATAAATGGAATTTGTCTAAATTTAGACTTATGGGATCTGTAGGAGGGAAATCCTAAGAAAATACCTGCTTAAGGCATCTGTACACTGAATCCATGATTTTCTTTCATTTTTTCCCCTATTGCTAGAGTGTTTAAATGTTATTTTTTTATTCATTTTAAAGATTAGCCTCTCCAAAGTTTATTTCTAAGGTGATATAGAGTTAGATTTTAAAATAAAATTTGTTTGTAATGATCATGCCAAGGATATGATCAGAATGTCATTAATAAACTCTTTAAAGTAGCACATAATTCTTGGTGTTGAAGCTATCAGAGTGCTCAATAGTTACTTATGGCAAATTACATTTCTTTTGCAGTAGCAGTTTCAAAGCTAATAAACCCAAACAAGTGCTCTTAGATTAAAATGAAAAATGAAGAAATAGTGATGTATTAGGAGTGACTTTGTGCAGAGCTTCAATCATTGTGCATTTAAACAATTCATTTGAGATTCAGTACCTTACTATGGCAAAGAAAATTCTCAAATGTACTAAGATATAGAATAAGAGATGTTAAAAAAAACACCTTTTTAAATTTGCATAATCTTACTGAGATTGTATTTATATATGAACATAACATTATTTTAATATAATAATATGTTAAGCATCTTAACAGATTTATATATAAACAATATACTTATAGATATTATAAATTTTGAACCATTACCTTATTAAACTCTCTATTGTAGAAATGACTGCCAGTAAATTACAAGTCAATTTTGCAAGAAAAATATTCTATACATAGGTATAAAATATATAGGTATTCTATACATAAGATTCATAAGATTCTATATATAGATACAGAATCTTCACAGATTTAGAAGAACGTTCAATAAATATCTGGAAAACTGTAGATTACTGATAAGATTCTACGATTAATAAAAAATCATATGTTGGGTAGTACATTCTGTAAGATCATATATTCCTCAGTGGAAGGTTTTCGAATGGAGTGTCAATAAATTCCAATAGTTTTTAAGAAATATTTATCTATATTTTTAAAAAATTTAAGACAGAGTTATATGTTATGTAGTCATCACAAATGGAAATAAATTAGAAAATTGTAAAGTCATTTATATGTCGTAGAAACCTTTAGATTTCAAAGCAAGCAGAACACTTAGCTACCTCTGATGGTATCATATACCAATAAAGAAAGGGAGTACTTACCAATCACACCTTTTCAAAAAATGAAAGATGAAGATCCCAATTCTAGTCTTTTACCAGATAGTCCTGTGAAAATTTCTCCTTTAGAACTATATGAACTCGAGGTTTAAGTTAGCTTGGTAAGTCTGTTTTTATTGGGGATGGATGTATTCAACTGTCACCTCACTAGCATATTTTCTTTGCTCCTTTGATTACATACTTAGCAAGTTAGAGTCTAATAAAGCAAGAGGAGATAGTGTATAAGTCACAGCTTTCAGTAAATCTCTGACATTTTCATCTCTCTATGTAAGTTTGTTCCCTGGTTGGATTTTTTTCAAAGACATTTGATAGGAGAAATTATTTAGAGTTAGCATTTGGGAACTGACTCATGCCTGGGTCATAATTGGATTAAGTTTTGAACTTTACAGGTTAAACTTAACATGATGGTGCCATTTTAAACACAAATAATTACATTAGAGAGAGACACTAATTTAGGTAATTTTAATCAAATTATGTTAAGGTTCTCAAAACTGATGGAATGACTACCTAAAAAGTAGGGGATTCTGTAATTACGTATTTGTAATTACTGAATAACTTTCTTCACCATCTTTGAACACATAGAGGTCTCTCTCCTCTCTCCTCCCCCCTTTTCTCTCTCTTCTCTCTCTGCCTTTCTGTCTGTTTCTCTCTCCCTCTCTTCTGTTCATTTCCTCATTCCTCTTCCTCCAATTTCTCCCTTCTTCTCTCTCTCTCACTCTAATGATAGCTCAGTTGCACAAGACCAATTAACAAAATATTTTATATTTTTTTCTCTGAAATCTTCTCTATATGATCCCTTTCATAGCTTCTAAAAATAGGATCATCTGTCTTCTTCCAAATTGCAAAAGGAGATAAAAGTAGCTTTTGATCCATGAACTGAGCAATTGTCTCTGTGCCACATGAAGTCCACTGAACACTTAGTCTGGACTGATTCATAGGGTATGACTTAGTTAATATTCCAGGAAGCACAAACCCCAGTTCAGCATGTCTAAATACTAAGACCTGAATATAAATTCTTCTGCATCAACTGAAGACTCTTCAAAGTAGCTTGCCCCAGTTCTAAGGACTCTCATGTTGCACCTGGCTCACCAAACTAAGCATATTTTCTTTCCATAAGGTTTTGTGTTTGGGATGTGCTATTCCCTTCCACTAACTGCAGGACTTGATTGAAAACAATATCCTTCAAGTATTCTTGTCCTTGTTCTTCTAAAAGTACTTCAGCTTTCTTGCAAACGTATTTCTTCCACACTCTGGGCAGCTCAGGTTAAGGCAACCTTAACTACATCATAAGAAGCACACTTACTCCCCTTTCTCTCTCTCCTAGGCAATTAATGTTCTTCCCCTTTACATTAATATAACTGAGTGGAGTCATTCAACTATAAATAAGGACAACTTTCCTTGTTAGATGATTTTGTCTTCTCTCCTGTAGACAGGTGAGAAGTTGATTTAAAAGTTTAAACTTTCCTCAACATGTACCTGTTTCATATTTGCGCCTGATCAAACATGTGTAATAGTGCAAGCACAATAATGCTTTCCAGATATAAATTCTGTTTATCAAGGTAAATATAAGAGGCATTTGTTCTACACAGTGAGAAGAACTGAAACACAAGAATGGACAGTTGACTTTGTGGTTAGAGAGAAGGTTATAAGCAATGCTTACAAAATCAGAGTAGCATGAGCCATTCAGAAAAGGGAGAATGATTCTCATAATGATAATGACCTTCAGTTTTATTATGTCTTACATCCAAAAGGATCATAAATTGCCTAACAACTCCATAACTACAAATGAATATGAGAATCATTTTGTATACAACTAAAATGTGTCAGCTGTCTCACAGAGCAGCAAAATTACTCAACAGTTTAGGGCCAGAACTGAACAAAAGCAGTTGAAAGCAAAAAGGACTGAGATAAGCATGAGGTAATTATACAATCTGGAAGTGGTCCATGCATCTAGGAGGGAAAGTGAAGTTTCCCCCAAGTGCTTAGGAAACTGAGAATTTAATATTACACACACACACACACATACACACACATTTATTTCTTCAGAATTGAGACTCGAAAATAAACTGAGAACAGGAAAAAAAAAATGAAGTAATCTTAAATGTATTGGATGGTTCCATTTCAATCTGTAACTGTCTTTAATGTCTCAACTTATCTAAAGACATTCTGTGTCTATTAGAAGGAAAACCAGGCCAGGTGTGGTGGCTCACACCTGTAATCCCAGCACTTTGGGAGGCTGAGGTGCACAGATCACTTGATACCAGGAGTTCGAGACCAGACTGGCCAACATAGCAAAACCCCTTCTGTACTAAAAATATAAAAATTTTAGCTGGGTTTGGTGGTGCATGCCTATAATCCCAGCTACTTGGAAGGCTGAGGCAGGAGAATCACTTGAACCTGGGAGGCAGAGGTTGCAGTGAGCTGAGATTGCACCACCGCACTCCAGCCTGGGTACAGAGAAAAGTACATCAAAAAAGGAAGGAAGGAAGGAAGGAAGGAAGGAAGGAAGGAAGGAAGGAAGGAAGGAAGGAAGGAAGGAAGGAAGGAAAGAAGGAAGGAGGGAGGGAGGGAGGGAGGGAGGGAGGGAAGGACGGAAGGAAGGAAAGAGGAAGGAAGGAAGGAAGGAAACCTGCACTGATTGGTAAATAAAAAACAAAGAACCAGTAACCAGCCACCATTCTCGCAACAATCTGGATATAGACAATGGATATCATTGTGATCTGCGTGCCTCAGCCTCCCAAAGTGCTGGGATTACAGGCATGAGCCACCGCACCTGGCCTGATTTTCCTTCTAATAGACACAGAATGTCTTTAGATAAGTTGAGACATTAAAGACAGTTACAGATTGAAATGGGACCATCCAATACATTTAAGATGACTTCATTTTTTTTTCATGTTCTCAGTTTATTTTTGAGCCTCAATTCTGAAGGAATAAATGTGTGTGTATGTGTGTGTAAAGCAGTGCTCTTAGTAAAGCACTTAGTAAAGCACTACTCTTCTGGAGGATGACAGAGTAAATTATCTCAGTCTGATCTATTAACATAATTTAGTTCATCCTTCCCACTATTTGCTCACAAAACAAACAAACAAACAAAAAAATCCAGATTATAATTTTACTTGCCATGCAGGTCTACACATGGATAGAGAATGCACTTGTTTTACGTTTCTTTTAAAATCCTAGCTTCAGTGAGAGATGTACATTATAAATGAACAATTTGGCATGTTAGCATTGTCTTGAAATTTGGTTATTCTACATCTTCGGCCACTGAGCAACAGATCAACTTGCCATGCATTCATAAGTCACAAAATCACCTCTTAGGACATGTCTAACAAACAAGAAACATGTTGATGAAGCACGTATGTATTTATCTGTGCAGTCAAAACACCTTGCATGATACGCTTAATAAGTAGTATTTTAGTGCTAGGCTCTGCAAGACTGAAGTTCACCTGTGCAAAAAGAGGTTGAAATTTGGGAAAGTGTATAAATTGTGTTTAGGCTGGAAAATTCCCTACACTTTCTGATACAAGCATTACATTCCATATTTTATGCACACATGTAAACTCAGAGAAAATGTATAAATTTCAAGTGCACACAAGTAATTCAATGGGGAAAAATAAAATGCATTGATTCACGTTGATGAGGATTTCTTAAGAAACATTTTGCTCTGTAGATATACACTCAACACTGCCAATTGTGTAATAAGGACAATTGCTTCACGTGTCATGAGGTACTGGTATGTAATTCCTTGCCTTTATCATTGCAACCTTTTGTACTAGCAGTCAAATTCTCTAATTTTCCCATACCAAATAGCAATCCTTAGACTTTAATATCTCTCAGATACCTTTAACTACTGCCTTTCTCTGTTTTCTATCCACAAACCATTGATATTTTCTCATAAGTATAGCATTTTTTATCATTACTGGTTTAAAATCATTTGTTTTTCCATAGTTATGGTTTGGTGCCTTTGTGGAAATAAATAGACTATACTTAGGCAGGTGGGTCAATATCTAAACTTTCTATGCAAATGCCATACTTTTATTGCTTACACTAATTTATTATTGTTATTTTAGAGATGAGGTCTTGCTATGTTGCCCAGGTTATACTCCAATCAAGTGATCCTCCCACCTCAGTCTCCTAAGAAGCTGGGACTACAGGCGTATGCCACCACACCCAGCTTATTTACTTTAATATTAAAGTAAGTCATAAAATTAGGTAAAATCTTCTAACTTTGCTCTTTTAAAACTTGTCTTAGCTGTTCTAGATCCTCCCTCCCCTAAAAAAGGCCTGCTTTTAAAAAAATAACCTGACTTTCATTTGGATTAAGCTGAAAGTACAGATCAATTTTAAGAAATTGGAAATTATTACACTACTGTGTCTTTCAGTATAATAAACTGTGTTTATTCAGGTTTTTTTTGACATCCTTCCATTAAGGTTATATCGTTTTTTTAATATAGAGATTTGCACATTTGTATTAGATTTATTCCCAAGAATTTTGTGGATTTTATAGTCTTGTAATCAATTCTGTTTTTCATTTTGATTTTCTACTTGTGTATATGCATAATGATAATCTACCAGGAGGTATGATTTTAAGTTCTTTTTTATTATACAGTCCCTTTATCGTATATAGGAGGGTTACTTATTGTGCTAATTTGCAGAGAGCGTTTGCTATGAACGTAGGTAGATGTTTTTCTTCAATTAATAAGGTATATGTGATGTACATTCCTAGTGAGCTCCAAGATCTTTACCCTAAGGTGTTTCTGTTAAAATTTCACCATGGCCATGTAAGTTGATAGCTTATCTTTAAGGTGCAGTCACCCCTGGCCCACCAGACACAAATGCATATCTGATTGTTCCCCTGCCTCATTTTGTCTATGTTACCTTAGGGGGAAGGCAGATTCCCTGCATTTTTCGCTCTGTCTCATTTGTCTATGTCATCTTACGTAAAAAAAGTAACAAAAAAAAATGCAGATTCACTGAGCCAGACAAAAACATGAATGACTATTTTTCCCTACTCCCCTCTTACATGATGTACTTCTTAATAACCTGCCCTTTCCCCTTCAAATTTGGAGCCCTCAAAGTCATCTTCAGAGAAAGGCATATACCTGTCTCCTGGGCATGCGTCCTTAACTTTGGCAAATAAATGTCCTAAAATGATTGAGATTTGTCTTGTCATTTTTCTTGATTGACAGTAGTAATGGACATAGGAAATGTTTGTTAGAACCTCCAGTTAAAGAGATGGAAGTGGTTCTCATGACTGTACCCCTGAAAATGCAAAATCCAATCTTTATTGATGTGAAGAAATTAAATTTAGTTTACACACAGTGATTTTTTAAAACTGTGAAGGTATTTTGTTACCCACAAGTTGTTTTTTCACATTTTCAAGTTCAGCCTCTCATCAGCCCTGGCATCACTCTTTACTACCAAAACAGAATGCTTCTGTTTGTAAATAAACTACTTATCCATTAGAAAAAGAACAAATAAAATGAGTATGATTGTTTCTTCTAGTTTCAGAAATCTATGATTGCTATCACTGCATCTTATTCATCATGTCTCTTTGAATCACCCTCTTTGCATCTGATTCTCCTTGAATTCCTGCATCTCATTCCAGCAAAAAAAGTGATAGAATATACAGAATATAAGAATATAAGAATGGCTTTCTGGAATTTAAGGAGGAATCTGATTTAATGTGTTAATGTGGTTTGTCTTAGTTGTATGTCCCAAGATTAAACAACAACAAAAAAAACTTTAATATATCTGTTCAAATTTTAGCTTTTGTATAGGTTGAGATTTTTCACAACTGCAGGTTATTTTTTTCCCTTAAAAGTACCGGACTATATTTGACACAACCTTGCTAAAAATAAAGTAAAACTGCATTAAAAAAAAAAAGAATTAAAGAAGACATGTACATATATGCCCTGCATGAAGAAGAGGAGAACTTGAAACATCACTAATGACCAGGGAAATGCAAATCAAAACCACAATGTGATGCTACCTCATTCCTGCAAGAATGGCCATAATAAAATAAAAATCAAAAAATAATAGATGTTGGCATGGATGTGGTGAAAAGGGACACTTTTACAGTTGGTAGGAATGTAAGCTACTACAAACACTGTGGAAAACTGTATGGAGTTTCCTTAAATCACTAGAAGTAGATCTACCATTTAATCCAGCGATCCCACTCCTGGGTATCTACCCAGGGAAATGAAGTCATTATATGGATAGGATACTCGCACACACATGTTTATGGCAGCACAATTTGCAATTGCAAAAATATGGAACCAGCCCAAATGTCCATCAATCAACAAGTGGATAAAGAAAATGTGAGATATATATATATATATATATATATATATATATATACACTGTGGAATACTACACAGCCACAAAAAGGAATGAAATATGGCATTTGCAGTAACGTGGATGGAACTGCAGACCATTATTCTAAGTGAAATAACTCAGGAATGGAAAATCAAACATGTATGTTCTCACTCATAATTGGGAGCAATGCTATGAGGATGCAAAGGCATAAGAATGAAGTAATAGACTTTGGGAACTTGGGAAAAAGGGTGGGATGAGGTGAGGGATAGAATAATATACATCGGGTAACATTGTACACTACTCAGGTGATGATGGGTGCACCAAAATCTCCGAAATCACTGCTAAAGAACTTATTTATGTAACCAAACACCACCTGTTCCCCAAAAACCTGTTGAAATAAAAATAAAAATAATAAAAAAAGAAGAGAGCTTGGATTGACTTTGGTTATTTGCATTGGCAGAATAGAGAAAAAGATTTGAAAGCAGGAGTTTCTCCAGAGAATCAATTCATTTTTATATTTTTTAAAAGGCGATTTTGTGATTCCTATATACATATATACATGTATGTATATGTACATGGATGTATGCACAAACACACATTTATATATGTACATAAGCATGTATGCATAAGTCTTTTTCCCCCTAAGTGGCCCCTAAAAATATTATTCCACATAGATATCATGTTCTCTTTAATTATGAATTAAATTTTTACGGTGCAAAATATAACATGGAATAATATAAATGCTATTGTCACATTGACCACACACACACACACAAAGCACAGAAATTGCTGTGGAAGTGATTACCTGCCACAGAAGTAGTGTTACCAATGCATAGAAGGTGAAATACGTTGAAAGGGTGCTTTTCTAATGTTACTGCTAACTGGGTCATTTTCTTCTTACAATTAAGAACTATTCTAACTATGATATATTAGTTGAAAATAATTGCTAATAATGCTAATTCAAACAACAATGGAATTCACATGACTGGAAAGAATCCTTGACTTGTACTGAATTAAGACAAATGAGTAAACCAAGCTTCCTTCTTTGAAGATTTTCACAGCCTGTGATTGTACTTAGATCCGTTCAACTGAAAGTCTCTAAGTTCTGCAATAAAAGCCTCAACTTAGCAGAGATAACGAGAGTAAAAGGGAGCAATTAAAGTTACTTAATAGGGAGAAGAGCTTCAAGGAAGAACAGAAATTAAGGGCCATCATTTACAATTGGTTTTAGATTGAGAAGGCAGGGATTTGTTTTCTGAGCAGACTGTGTGGCTAAGTAGTCATGCTTGATATATTGCAGACTTAGAGAGATGTTTGAGATATTGAATAAGCTGTCTGAGCATCAGCCATGTAAAGTTCTTTAAAGAGGCAGTGAAGCAATTATTTCTGGAGTCTGATTCTCTTCTCTCCCGATTTAGTGATGGCATGAGTATTAGAGAGACACATGACTTCTTCTGAAACATGGTCATTATATGATTCACAGCCTTGTGGCATTGTCCCTGTGCCATGGCACTAATATTTTTTTCATTATTTCAATAATTTTGGGAAAACAGGTGGTGTTCTGTTACATGGATAACTTCTTGATTTCTGAGATGTTGGTGCACCCATAAACCAAGCAGTGTACACTGAACCCACTGTGTAGTTTTTTATCCCTCACCCCCTCCCACCCTTCCTCCTGAGACCCCAGAGTTCATTGTGTCATTCTCTTTTTTTTTTTTTTTTTTTGGTGGCGGGGGGGACGGAGTCTTGCTCTGTTGCCCAGGCTGGAGTGCAATGGCACGATCTCAGCTCACTGCAACCTCTGCCTCCTGGGTTCAAGAGATTCTCCTGTCTCAGCCTCACGAGTAGCTGGGATTACAGGCACCTGCCACCATGCCTGGCTTATTTTTGTATTTTTTAATAGAGACGGGGTTTTACTTTGTTGGTCAGGCTGGTTTCAAACTCCTGACCTTGAGTAACCCACCCGCCTTGGCCTTCCAAAGTGTTGGGATGACAGGTGTCAGCCACCACACCTGGCCCATTGTGTCATTCTTACACCTTTGCATCCTCATAGCTTAGCTCCCACTTGTGAGAACATATGGTATTTGTTTTTCCATTCCTGAGTTACTTCACTTAGAATAATGGTCTCCAGTTCCATCTAGGTTGCTGCAAATACCATATTTCATTCATTTTTTATGGCTGAGTAGTATTCCATGGTGTGTGTGTGTGTGTGTGTGTCTGTGTGTATCACAGTCTCTTTATCCATTATATATAAATTATATATTAGCAAAAATAATTGCTAATAATGCTGGTTCAAACAACAATGGAATTCATATGACTGGAAACAGTCCTTGACTTGTACTGAATTAAGACAAATGAGTAAACCAATCTTCCTGTTTTGAACATTTTCACAGCCTGTGATTGTGAGGAAAAAAAATAAATAAATATATTTATATTTATTTATAAATAAATAAATATATATACATATATATACATATACATATATATATGTATATGTATATATATATATATATACATATACATATATATGTATATGTATATATATATATATATATACACCAAATTTTCTTTCTATGATGGGCATTTGGGTTGGTTTTATATTTTTGCTATTGTGAATTGTGCTGCTGTAAACATGCATGTGCAAGTGTCTTTTTCATAAAATGACTTCTTTTCCTCTGGGTAGATACCCAGTAGTGAGATTGCTGAATCAAATGGTAGTTCTCCTTTTAGTTCTTTAAGGAATCTCCATACTGTTTTCCATAGTGGTTGTACTAGTTTACATTCCCACCAGCAGTTTAAAAGTTCACTGATTTAATTATACATTTATGGCCTGAAGATATCTGAGCCAATTCCCAGGTGATAGGCAGTTTAGAAGATTCCCCAACCTCCTCCATTAAATAGGAGTAGAAAACAGGAAAGGGTAAATCTAAACAGGCATGCTATTTTAAAGGCATGCCAGGCCAGCAGGGCAAAAATGGGGCATGTAAGAAGTTGAATTCTCTCATCTGTCTTCACTTTTCACTCCACTAGCCCCATCCCTTTTAGTTATAGGGTCATACTCTCAAATTCCCATTTGTAAATGACAATTGGCTTCCTTGTGACCTTACTCTAATGCAGAGCCTTCAATTCTCTGTTGCACAATATGTCACATAATAATGAATGCAAACCTTTTAATTATTCTTGTAAATATTTTAAAATTGGATACATTCTAGTAATGATGCTCTATTTTGTTAGGATTTTTTAAAATGAACTTCTATCTAAGTCTCATTTGTATTCACTCTCCAACATTCTCTTTAACCTGGTCAGAATTAAGTTCCTAAACACTGGACTCTTTACACATCTCCAATATCCACAAAGAGCAGAAATTTTAGTGGAAATGTTTTCAAATGTTTTTGATAAGGATCACATTACTGTATTAAAAATAATAGCTGTTCAAGCAGGAATATTTGACTAAGTCCTATAACTAGGAAAAAAAACTGGGTATGTAATTAAGTATTTTATTTTCTCCTTAAAAGTAAAAATAACTAAAATAATAATTATATCGTTTTAAGATATCAGACAAAAGAATAGTATGTACTAAAGGCACAGAAAAAAGTGCAGATATAACAAAGTAAGTAAACCTTTGAATTTGCTTTTGTTTTTAACAGCTATATTGGAAAGAAACATCACAAATATAGATGGTTGGATAGTGAAAGTACAAAATTAAAAGGAACGTGCTAATCAAGGTCACAGAGTGTTCAGTGGGATTTCTTCACATTTTTCATTTTCTCATGTTGTGGCAACTTTGCTGAACTCAGAAAACATTATAGGTAGAAATGAGCCATTCCTATCTTCGAAGTGCTCTGAGATTTAATAAATTTCTCTTATTTCTGCATGGAGATATACCACAACAAGTTTTACTGTGAAGAATGATGATTGCTATAAAATGAAATGAAGGGAAGAGACACTTGCCCATGATTCTACAAATCTCAATTTATAAAGTGTTATAATACTTGGTGGAAAGAAGAGATTAACATTGTCTAATTACGTATACTTAACAAAGAAAAGAAACCCAATAAGCAACTTAATCAAGTAATCAATGTTAAAATTGTATCAATTATAATTACCCTTCTTATCACTATACATTGTACATATCAAAATATGTACCCCGTGAATGTGTAAAATTATTTGTTAATAAAAAATAAAATATTGAAAAACAAAATGTAGCAATGAGATGTCCTGAGAAGGACAAAGTAAGAACCCTGTGGTAACATCACCAAAAACTGTTAACATCAAGAGGATCACTTGCAACCAATGGAAGTGAAAATATTTAAAACATGCATGCCTCTACTAAAATCGAAAATGAATAACACATACCATAACTGTCTGCAATTTTGGTTCTAGGTATATAACCTAAATACAGTCTCACCCATGGTGCACCAAGTGGATAAATAAGATGATGTTCATTCATGACAATTGTGTTGATACATTACAAAGAGTAAAAGCAATTTTCACCCAGAGCAGAATGTGCAATGCAATGGAATAAAATCCAGCAGTTAAAATAATGGACAATATATATTATAGTAACACTGATAGATGTAAAAGACATTGAGTAAAAAGTTACAAAACAGCCCCATACCCATAGTATATAATTTATATAAAGTTTATAAGTTCTTCATCATTTGGGGATATACAACTTTATTATAAAACTGTAACATTTGAATGGGAAGAATCCACAACAAATCTATGCTGTTGGTTGCTCTTTAGGAGGGGGTTAGATTGCAATGAGATGGAGAAGACTTGGAAACTATGAAAGACATGGAATTGATAATTGATATTCTGTATATTTTGTAAGTCTGAAAAAGAATTATCTGCAGCACTATCACTAATTAGTTGTTCATATGTTTACAATGCTGATATAGACACACATAGTCACACTAGAATTAGCTCATTTTCTGAAGATACTTTGAAAGTACAATAAAAAATATTCAAGTGTTTGCATATCTAAATGAAATATCACTCGATCTGTTTAGAAAGGTGAAGCAGCTACGGTGTGGATGTGTTCTTTCTTCATGCTAGGCTGTTTGTGACACATTTTGCATGCATGTTTCCTTTAAATTGCCATGATCACTCTTGGAAGTGTGCACTATTACTGTATGTAGCCCAAGCCATAAAAAGTTCACTTAAGTATCAGATTGTTAGAGTGGAGTCAGAATTTGGAGGCCAGTGCCTGTACTCCTCCCAGCTGCACTACACTGACATTGCTTTTCAGAACTCTAAAGTCTTTCTTCTCAGTAGGTTGAGTTTGAAGGATTCCCACCAAAAGAAAACAAAAACAAAAACTAGGAGCAATATAGAAGCAACCACTAATTAAATGTAACTCTTCTCAATGAAAAAGGAGTGGAACTAGGCTGACCTGTGTCATATCCGTACATGGGAAGGCTCTGTTCAGATGCCATTCCTTGGCACAGAATCATAACAGCACTGATCACATTGCCTCTCCTGTGTTAGGTACGGAGACGTAACAGAGACGTGAGAAGCTGAGCTCTAAATGCAAACATTAACAAAGATATAATGAAGCAAAATGACCAGTGATCATAAACAAACACACTCGTAAAAACCAACAGCCCATATATGTCCCTACAACCTTCACAAATTGAGTGATCACTTAAATTCTTCAACCCAATTTCCTCCACCATAAAATTGGCAATCTTTTTTCCAAAGCTGCTTCTGAACAAATACAAATTCCTTTATAATTTTTGTTCTGCCTCTTATATTTCGCACACTATTGTTGTTGCTGTTGTTTCTGGATTTGTTTTGTTTTTATAACAGGTTGGTTACCCTCTTGTTTTAGAGATGATACGCTTATTGCAAAGTATGCTACAATAAGTACACTTTTATGCTTAGATACTTTGACACTTATATTGCTTTATACTTTTTATTCTTATGCTGAATAAAATCAGACTTTGGTGAAAACCCATGTTTTCAGTATCATATATTCAACCCTTTCATTTTTTAATTAAAATTAATTTTAATTTAAAAATTTACTTTAAAAAGTAATTTATTTTAGGACCGCCTTTCCATGACCTGTTATTGCGAAGGCCTTTACTACAAATTTTTCCAAGTTTATATGATAAGGAAATACACATAACATGTCATCTTATTCATTTTTTAGTATACAGTTGAGTGATATATTAAATACCTTCTTAATGTCGTGGAAGCATCATGACCATTCATCCTCAGAATATTTTTTTCTGCCCAAACTAAAAATCTGTCTCCATGAAACACTCACTTACTATTTCTCTCTTCTCCAGCCCCTGGCAACCACTGTTCTGTGGCAGCCAGGTCTCACGAACGCAGGCCTCCATAACAACTGTTTCAGCACTGACGGAGTGGTGAAGTTAAATATTAAAAGCTGAAAGAGCCAGCGTATACAAAGGCTGAGGTGTAACAAAAGCCCACCAAGAGTTCTGCCCAGGCCTTTCCTGGGCCTTGAAGCATGACAAGATAATGACGGAATTCTTACCAGGACCCGTTTAGGATTAAACAAGTTTTACTGGAGGTCTAAAGGAAGTCCTCAGACCTTCACAAACAAGCTTTATTTGGGACTAAAGGAACTCCCCAAGCCTCCACGATTTAGCTGGAGACAAGATAAGGGTAATTACCCCAGCACCTGGACCCATTTAGATTAAGTCAATTTACTGAGGCTCCAAAGGAAGGTTTTCAGGACTCAGACTTAGTTGTAGATTAAATGAAGTTAATCACTTATGTCTTTAGATGAATGCACACTTACACTGAGACATATAGATTAGAAGGTATAGAAGTTCTGGAAGACTTTGTAATTTTGAGTTTGTCTGGTGATAATTGCTAGGCCTTCTCCCGACACCTGGTTACAGAAATAAAAACTCTCTTCCTCCCCAGTTCATCTGCATCTCATTATTGGGCCGCAAGCATAAGCAGCTCGACCCTCGGCTTGGTCCAGGAACAATTCTGATTTCCGTCTCCATGAATTTCACTACTCTTGAGACTCACAAAAGTGGAATTAAACAGTATTTGTCATTTTGTGCCTGGCTTATTTCACTGAGCGTAATGTCCTCAGGGTTCATCCATGTTGCAGCCTGTGTTAGGATTTCCTTCCTTCTATGGCTAAGAATCCCTTGTGTGTATATGCTAGAGTTTGTTTATCCGTTCATCCACAGTGCACAGTTTGCTTCCACCCTTTCACTACTATTAATAACACTGCTATGAACATGGGAACAAATATCTCTTGGAGAAGTTGCTTTCAATTCTTTTGGACACTTACCCAGAGGTGGAATTGCAGAATCATAGGGTAGTTCTGTTTTTAATTTTTTTAGGAACCATCATAGTGTTTTTCACAGCAACTTTACCATTTTACAATCCCACCAACCACAGTGCACAAGGCTTTCCATTTCACCACATCCTGGCCAACACTGGTTATTTTCTATTTTTTAAAATTGTGCTTAGCCCAGTAAGCATGTCCTTTTATTTCTCAAGATATATTTTAGGTCAGGCACAGTGGCTCACACCTGTAATCCTAGCACTTTGGGAGGCTGAGGCAGGCATCAGTTGTGGTGCAGAGTTCAAGACCAGCCCAGCAAATACGGTGAAATATCATCTCTACTATAAATTTTAAAAATTAGCCAGGTGTGGTGACATGCACCTGTAGTCACAGCTACTCCAGATGCTGAGGCATGAGAATCACTTGAACCCAGGAGGCAGAGGTTGCGGTGAGCCAAGATGGTGCCACTGCACTCCAGCCTGGGCAACAAAGCAAGACTCTATCTCAAAAAATAAAATAAAATAGGCCTGTTGCGGTGGCTCATGCCTGTAATCCCAGGACTTTGGGAGGCCGAAGCAGGCGGATCACAAGGTCAAGAGATCCACTATCCTGGCCAACACAGTGAAACCCCGTCTATACTAAATATACAAAAATTAGCTGGACGTGGTGGTGGGCGCCTGTAACCCCAGCTACTCCAGAGGCTGAGGCAGGGTAATCGCTTGAACCCGAACCCGGGAGGCAGAGGTTGCAGTGAACCAAGATCGCGCCACTGCACTCCAGACTGGCACCAGAGCAAGACTCCGTCTCAAAATAAGTATAAATAAATAAATAAATAAATAAATTTTAATTTTTCTGTAACTACCTGCCGCCTTCCTCCCTGAAGTATGGAGTCTGTGTGTGTCTGCATGTGTGAGTGTGTGTCCCTATATTTGCAACTTACTGTCATGCCGGAAAAAAAGAAACAAATTTTCATATCTTTATCTTTTAATCTATGACATGATCAACTCTACCCTCTCCAGCTGTAGATATAGAAAGTGCTAAGTGTAACAATTTTACACTCATTTTCATGTGGACTAAGCCTATATTTAGGGAGCAAAGTCCAGAACATATTACAGATAACACATATTTTGCTGTTGGGGTTGTTATGTGTTCTTGCTGGCAAGTTGTTATAAAAGTTTCTCGACTAGAGCTTCCTTTGCTCCAGCAATTCAGAGCAGCTGGATAAAACTGTATCCCATGAGGACAGATGTTAATAAAAATGCACAGACTTTCATCTAAATTTGGCTTTCATTCAGTCTTTCGTCAAATATTTATTGAGTCGCTACTATGTTCCAGTTGCTAGGCATAAGGGTAAAATCGTGAAGCTGTGCAGCAGAATTAGTGTAAGCTTCCACCCACTCCCACAGAGGTGCACATCACGCCTTTCATCCCCTCAAACCCAAGAGGGTTTGCACCACACAATGATGGTTCACCACGCAGTCAGCAATGTGGAGCTCTGGTAGAAAGCTCACTAGAAGTAAGAGGCTTTGATGAGAGATCTAAGGGAGGATGTTTATTTCCTGTTTAATTGAACTACTGAGACCAAGCAACTCTGGCACGCTTCACAGAGGAAGATACAAAACAGGGAACATGAAGATGGTATGGCTTGTCAGTAGCTCAAGCCTGTCATCCCAGGGTTTTGGGAGGCTGAGGAGGGAGAATCGTTTGAGCCCAAAAGTTCAACACCAGCCTGGGCAACATAGGGAGACTCTGTCTACACAGAAAAAAAAATCTTCAGATGGACACGGTGGCTCGTGCCTGTAATCCCAGCTATTTGAGAAACTGAGGCAGGACGATCGCTTGAGCCCAGAAGTTGGAGGCTGTGGTGAGCTATGATTCCACCACTGCATTCCAGCCTGGGTAACAGAGCAAGACTCTGTCTTAAACAAAAAAGCGTACAATATATACATAATTTAAAAGAAGCTATGGACAGCCCAAGATGATTAATTCCAAGGCTCATCTGTAAGTAAATGTTACTAAAACAATTTATCAGCTTCTCACCTATCTCCTTGGCAGCTGATCCCTACAACGATTTAGGAAATAGATGAGCATGAGCAAAGGCCTCACGCCATAGGTGGTAGCAACAAAATTGAACAATGACACACAATACTATGCTCTCAAGAGTTCGAGCTCCCTTGGAGAGGAAACTCAACATTTGGCATTTCAATTATCCACTCATTTTTCAGTGTTCCCACCAGGCATATAACCAACTTCTGGGAACTTTTAAAAATAGTTCATACAAGTGATATTTGCATTTTATTGTAGATTTAATTTGCATTCTTAATAACTAGTGATTTTAAGCATCTTTCCTTTTCTTGGAGATGGTGTCTTGCTCTGTTGCCCAGGCTGGAGGGTAATGGCACGATCTTGGCTCATTGCAACCTCTGACTCCTGGGGTTCAAGAGATTCTCCTACCTCAGCCACCTGAGTAATTGGAAGTACAAGTGCCCACCACCACACCTGGCTAATTTTTGTATTTTTGGTAGAGACGAGGTTTCACCATGTTGGCCGGGCTGGCCTTGAACTCCCGACCTCAAGTGATCTGCCTGCCTCAGCCTGCCAAAGTGCTGGGATTACAGGCGTGAGCCACCACACCTGGCCAATTTTAAGCATCTTTTCATATCTATAGGCACAAATGTATCCCACAGCTTACAGACTATCAGAGGAGTATAAGGGTTTCACATATACATGTGACATTTTACAGTTTCATGGTTGCCTCTTTGGGCAGATTTTTTAAAGTAAAACCATTCCTCATTGGATACTTAAAAGATCTCTTTCTGCCATTCTTCTCCAAGAAGTAATCATTATCTTCAATATGTACAACCGGCATGTTTATAATTGTACTAAATGTGAATATATCCATAAAAATTTTAGATTTTAGATTAGAATCTATAAATAATGCATTCTCTTATGCATAGACTTCAACTTATAGATTTTTGAGAAATAGTCACATTGTTTCAGGTAGATACAGTCTATATTTTTTAAACATCCATTCATTATATTATTGTGAGAATATATCATGCAGTGTAACCCTTTGACATTGATGGACATTTGGGTCATGTGTGTGTGTGTGTGCACGCACATGTGTCTGTGTGATATTTTTTGTTTTATTTCCTTTATTTCACGAAATGTTACAATAAATATCCTAGCCGACCCCTTCCTGAGGGCATATGCTAGACATAATTAATAAATATATTAAAAGGAGAAATAAAGAATTGGGGGTGTTGTGTTCGTTTTCGAACTAATACATAACGAGGTGTTTTGTTTTGTTTTTGAGACAGGATCTCCCTCTGTCACTCAGGCTGGAATGCAATGAGGCAAACATGGCTCTTGCAGCCTTGACCTCCAGGATCCAAGCCACCCTCCCACCTCAGGCTCCTGTAAGCTGGGACTACAGTCATGTGCAAACACACCTGGCTACTTTTAATAATTTTTTTTTAGAGATGAGGTCTCTCTTTCTTGCCCAGGCTGATCACAAACTCCTGGGCTCAAACAATCCTCTCGCCTCAGCCTCCCGAAGTGATGGGATTACAGGGTTGAGTCACTGGGCTTGGTCCTCTTTTTATTTTTAGTTTTCTTTGACAGCATCTTCTAGTGTTGTCAAGGCTGGTCTCGAACTCTGGGCTCAAGTGATCCTCGCAGCTCAACCTCCTGAGTAGCTGAGATTACAGGCTTGACTAATTTTTAAAATTGTTTTTGTAGAGATAGGGTCTCCCTTTGTTGCCCAGGCTTGTCTGAAACTCCTTGGCCTCAAACAATCCTCCTGCTTTGGCCCCCCAAGCGGTGGAAATGCATTCATGAGCCCCTGCACCTGGCCAAGGTTTTTACTATTATTGTTATTATTATTATTATAACAATTCATACTCCATCAAAAGTAAATGAGGAGTGCCTACTCCCCCATAAGTTTACCAACTTCCAGGGTTCTGTGATATTAATACTTGACAAGCTGACATGTATAATTAAAATTCTTTTATTTTTACTTATTCATGATTCTGCATTCCCCCAAAAAACCAATTCATGTATTTCCCCTAATTTCCTATGGAAACCTGTATTTGCTATAAAAAGCACAGACGTTTCTCTCTGTTTTTTTTTTTGTATCTATATCAACTGTCTGTTACATATGTTGCAAGTAGATGTTTGAGAGGTGAAAACTGCCACTTTGTTATATCTATGGTGTCGTATTGAAAATAAGCTCCTAATACTTTATCAACTCTTTGCTTTATTGTATATATAAATTTATATACAATAAAAATCCTAGTGTGTAACTAGAAGAGTTGAAGAATGAAGCCACCGGCAGTACCATCAAGAAATAAATTGTTCCCATGCACATATTGCCAGTTTCACAATCATCACCACTGCACTCTTTTTATTAATATTTCATCCATCCTCATCACCACTGCAAAATCTTTCCCAAACTTTTGTTTTCATTGTAAATTACTTTCTTGTCTTTGAAGAAAATGTTTTTGAATTTTCAAATTATTTTCTCATTGTCGAATTGAACACAATGTTTCACTTCTTTGTAGGTTTTTACCCAAAATAATATGTTGTGTTTTCTTTGATTCTTCTCAGTGTCCTGGATAATGCTTGGAATCAGGCTCAGAGCTATAAGCTAGGGACTGACCACCAGAATACTGATACCTCTTCATCTTTCCAGCATCCTAAGAGGATGCTACACCAACAAGCATTCAATTAAGAGTGCACCTCTTTATTTAATTCATTGTCTTTGTTCATTAGTACCTTTCAATTCAATATAGACTACCTATCTTTTCCCTGCCATGTCTAACTGAATTTTTCTCCAGCTACATAGAATACTTTCTATACCTTCATACTTAAGTATTCTCCTTCCAGGCTATTGCATTTGCTCTATTGCCGCTGTTAATAAAATCACTCATTTAGTTGCTCAAAAGATGATCCATTCAGAATCTGGCAGTTCTCTAGATCAGAAGTCCAACACAGGTTTCTCTGCACAAAAGTCAATGTCTTGGGAGGCTGTGTTCTTTTCTGGAAGCTCTTGGAAAGAATTTGTTTTAAAGTTAATTCAAGTTGTTGGCAGATTAACACCCAATTTTCTTGCCAGCTGTCACTTAAGTGTTATCCCCAGATTCTAGAGGCTGCCAACTTTTCTGGGCAAGTGGTCCTATTCTTCCTCCTAAAAGCCATTAATGGTGCATTAATCTTTCTCATGTCATATAACTAGGGCTCCTCCTTAACCACATATTTTTACCTTGAAAAACTCATGTGATGAGATTTGGTCTATCTGGTTGAATCACCCCATCTCAAAGTACTTAATCACATTTACAAAGTCCCTTTTGCCAGGTCAAGTCAAATATTCACAGATTTCAGGATAGCCACCCTTGGAGGGCTATTATTCTGCTGACCACAGACATTGTGTCTCTTAATTTGATGGGAAGCTCTGGATCTCCAGGCAAGACTTGTGAGGGACGATGATGATGGTGATGATGATAGTGATGGTGATGGTGATGATGATGGTGATGATGATGATGATGATGGTGATGATGGTGGGGATGATGGTGATGATGATAGTGATGGTGATGGTGATGATGATGATGCTGATAATGATGGAGATGATGATGATGGTGGTAGAAGCATGATGACATTGATGTTGGTGATGATTGTGATGATGATGGTGATGATAACAATAATGATGGTGGTGATTAGGATGATGGTGATGGATGATGGTGGTGTTGGATGATAGTGACGATGTTAATGGTGAGAATGATGATGGTGGTGGTGATAATGACGATGGTGATGGGGATGATGATGGTGATAATAGTGATGGTAATGGTGGTGATGATGATGGCAAAGATGATGATGATGACAGTGGTGATGATGATGATTGCGTTGATGATGGTGATCATGATAATAATAATGGTGGTGATGAGGATGATGGTGATGGATGAAGGTGGTGTTGGATGATAGTGATGATGTTGATGGTGATAATGATGATGGTGATGGTGATGTTGACAATAATGATGGTGATGGTGATGATGATGATAATAATGATGATAATGTTGATGATGGTAGTGATAATGATGATGAGAAGACAATGATAGTGATGATAGTCATAATATGGTAGTGGTAGTGATTGTAATTATAAGATTATAAAATCTCATTGCAGTAAGGATTTAATCAGATAGAATATGTTATTGAAAAGTGTGATATAATAAAGAAATGGAGGCATTTTTTCTTTCCTACTTATGTAGAAATGTCATATCCAACTTACAAACACATCCAGGACAAAATCGGATTTTACATTATATTTTTAAGGTCTTCTCTGTAGAATAAATTTAGCCTTTTGTTATAAAACTTTCTTATCTTTGCTTAACTCCCTTTGCTGATGCTCTTTTCAGATGTAGGTGATGTGTCACCTGTTAAGGAGTTGAAACTGGCTGAAATAACTATCCATGAGGATTTTCCTAAAGTTTGATAGCTATGGTCACCACCCTGTGGACTTGGTGACCATACCTATTCTGCCTGTAGCTTCATTGTTTAGAAAGCTATGAACAATTTTAGTTAGTACTAGAGAATGAGTCATGGTGCTTTATGAAGGTAACATTTTGACAAAGAATGGAAGGAAACTCCACTCTAGCAAAGAAGCTCCCATCTCAGTACAAATGGATCAACAGTGCCATTTGTAATGTTTATATTTCTTTGAATTAAAAACCCATTTATTAAAAAATATATATTAAAAAATTTATATATATGTTAAATACATATACATATTAAATACCCATTTATTAAAATACACACACAAACACATACACAGGCACACACATATTCCTGGCTTTTATCTGAGCAGATATGAATCCAGGTGATATGGTTTGGCTGTGTCCCCACCCAAGTCTCATCTGAATTGTAAATCCCCATGTGTCAAGAGTGGGGCCAGTTGGAGACAATTAAATCATGGGGATGGTTTCCCCAATAATGTTCTCATGGTAGTGAATGAGTCTCATGAGATCTAACAGATTGACAAGTGGGAGCTCCCCTGCACAAGCTCTCTTGCCTGCCACCATGTAAAATATGCCTTGGCTCCTCCTTGCCTTCCACCATGATTGTGAGACCTCCCCAGACACGTAAAATTGTTAGTCCATTTAACCTCTTATCTTTATAAATTACCCAGTCTCGGGTATATCTTTATTACCAGCCTGAGAACAGACTAATAAGGAATCTCTCTCTGTTGCCCAGGCTGGAGTGCAGTGGTGCGATCTCAGCTCACTGCAACCTCTGCCTCACAGGTTCAAGCGATTCTTGTGCCTCAGTCTCCCAAGTAGCTGGGACCACAGTTGTGCACTCGTTAATTATTTTTATTTTTAGTAGAGATGGGGTTTTGCCATGTTAGTCAGGCTGGTCTCAAACTTCTGACCTCAAGTCATCCACCTGCCTCTGCCTCCGAAAGTGCTGGGATTACAGACATGAGCCACTGTCCCCATCCATTCTTGGGGGATTTCTAAAAGAGGATAGCAAGGATCCAGATGACTGAATGCAGTATAGCTCATAAAAGATCCCTCAAGGGAAACCAGAATGGCTGGCTCTGTTCAGCTTAGGTGGCACTCTTGTTTGGTCAACTTACTGGTTTTTAATTAAATACATTCCTACTCTGTCTAAAAGGGGCTCACGGGGTGGTGTTGGTGTTCACTAATTAACCACAATTTGATTCATAAACCAAGAATGGTGAAGTAAGTGATTTGGCAGAGTTGGGGAATATTTTCTTTCAAGTTGTAACTTGGAAAACTACCCTGAATATCTGATCTTTGCTTTGAAAGAGAATAAGAAGAACAGAACACCATGCCCCTTTAATGAGTTTGTGTCTTGGAAAAAAAATAGGCAGAAATGTACACTGGAGTCATTTTTCGGGTAGCCAAGAGGAAAAAGTATTGGCCTGTTCCCTGAAGGCATATCACAGGCATAGATTCAGGGAGCTGGATGCCATGTCATGGAGGTTTCTGCAAAGTGCCAGAAGAAATACATTTTTACCTTTCTTTAATACCAAGTGTATTTATTGGAGACTAAAACTTGAGCATGTTGAACTGTTGCTTGGGATATGCCTTAAAATTAAAGGTAAAGGTAAGATGTATGTCCTTAGTCTTTATGAGAACTTTCTAACCCTACCTCACTCCCTCAACATGCACACTAATCAAAGATCACAAAAGAGAAGGAAGATAATGATTCTCAAGACAATTATTCACCCTTTGAAGGCTACAGGACCAAAACATCAAGTCCTCTGATCCAAAGGCTTGTCTTCAATCGCCTCTACTCAGTCATTGCAAATCAATCACTAGACCAGAATTCTATGCTAAGTTCTGGACCCAGAATTCTGTGCTAAGTTCTGGACCCTAATTAAAAAAGTAAATGTATTTATTTAATATATATTTATATTAAATATATATTTATTTATATTAATATTATATATTATTTTTATAATACAAATGAGTAAGATAAATATTTTATTTTTCTATTTTTCTATAAAATATTTTTATATTTTATTAAATATAAATATATTTAATATAAATAAATTTAATATAGTAAATACATATATTTAATAAATATAAACATATTAATTGTTTTTTCTTGAGATGGAGTTTCATTCTGTTGCCCAGGTTGGAGTGTGGTGGTGTGTGATCTCTGCTCACCACAACCTATGCCTTCCAGGTTCAAATGATTCTCCTGCTTCAGCCTCCAGAGTAGCTGGGATTACAGGTGCACACTATCATGCCTGGCAAACTTTTGTATTTTTAGTGGAGATGAGATTTCACCATATTGGCCAGGGTGGTCTCAAACTCTTGACATCAAGTGATCTGCCCTCCTCAGCCTCCCAAATTGCTGGGATTACAGGCGTGAGCCACTATGCCAGGCTAAGATATTGAAATATCTTTAACAAATACAACTGTGAACTCACACATACACATTTGGATATCACATAAATATCTTTAATATATTTATCCAAAATGAATACTATAATTAGCTAAAGGATTCCAAAATTATCAGAGGAAGACTTATAATTTATACAAATTCCATAATATTCTTCCTCCTCTATTTTTAAGGGATGATGATTTCCAACAACACGTTAGTATCCGAAATAAAAAATGAGGGCTCATGTGTGATTCATTTTTTTTTCCTCCCGGATTATGATTGGGCTCAACCTTTGTGTCTTCAAAAGCTCTGACAGAACAGGCATAGTGGCTCATGCCTATAATCCCCAGCACTTTGGGAGGCTGAAGTGGGAGGATCACATAGGTCTAAAAGTTTGAGACCAGGTTGGGCAACATAGTGAGACCCTATCTCTGGAAAAATACATTAAAAAATTAGCCAGATGTGGTGACGATTGCCTGTGGTACCACACATGTGCCAAGGTATGGTGTCACGTGCTGAAGCAGGAGGATTGCTTGAGCCCAGGAGGTCAAGGCTGCAGTGAGCTGTGTTCACTTCACTGCACGCCAGCCTGGACAACAGAGAAAGACCCTATCTCAAAGGAAAAAAAAAAAAAGACTCCTACATGGCATTCAAAAGACACCAGGATGGCTAAATAGTTGAAAAAAGAGCTTTATTGGTGACAACTGGTTTGCAAACTGGGAAGAGATAGTTTCTGGGATGGACTGAAGATGTTCTCTTTTTGAAGAGGGGAAGGGCAAGTTGGGTTCTATGCCTTACAGCGTCCATATTACACAATAGAGTCACACATATTCAGCAACCTTGGGAGGAAAGCTATCCATATTTATGAAAGAAGCCAAGCTTATGCAGACTGGGTAAACGTATATGTAGTATACATCCTATGTTCACTTTGGTGTAAAGTTTTAGCACTAAAATGGTGATGCTAGTGATGATGATGGTGATGATAATACGTGATGGTAATGGTGGTAATGATAATGGTTATGATAGTGATGAGGTGGAATTAGGTTCTTTATGTCAAAAAGTGAACAATAGGACACACACAGTTTGTTTACAGCCTCTGTATGCTGCTGAAACTGACGGTAAGGTCTGCAGTTGCTTATTGGAAAAGAAGGTTTGTGGGGCCATTCCTCTGTCCAGTCAGAATTGTAGTGGTCTGGGTTCAAAATCAGAGTTAGAAGGGGTTGGATAATTTGCCTGATTTAGCACCTATCTTAGAGAATTGAGCCATAGGAATTTAGAAATTTGCCTTGCCAACAAGAGCCTGAACCCTTCACCCACAGGGAACCTTTGTTTCCTTAATTTTAGGATCCCTCTGTTCATAAAAGGGTATCTCTTTTTGGTCTCTTAGATGACATAGGACAGGTGACTTAAATGACACGTTATAAGGATTCATTGAAAGAATGGCTAGTGGTTGACAGTACTGGAACTTAAAAGACAATCAAGGTCTGGCGTAATCCCAGCACTTTGAGAGGCTGAGGAGAGCAGATCACTGGAGGTCAGGAGTTCAAGACCAGCCTGGCCAACATGGTGAAACCTCGTCTCTATGAAAAATACAAAAAGAAAAAAGAAAAAAAGAAAAAATAGCTGGGTGTGGTGGCGCGTGCACGTAATCTCAGCTACTCAGGAGACTGAGGCAGGAAAATCACTTGAACCCAGGAGGTGGAAGTTTCAGTGAGCCGAGATCGCGCCATCGCACTCAAGCCTGGGTGACAGAGTGAGACCTTGTCTTGAAAAAAAAAAACTATATACACATATATATATATGCATAATTTTTTTGGTGACTACATTTATCAACGAATTAATAATTTTATTAACTAAGCAATAGGATAAAGATCTTGAGAAAATTTTTATTTCTGGCTATTGAGTGGATGACCTCATTTGATGAAAACACAAGGTTATTTTTATTTTCAGCATCTTTTGAAATGACACGTTGGTTCTACTTAGGGTGGCCACCAGTTATTTTTGCTTAGGAAATCCATGGATTATGGCACATGTCTCACATATTTATGACTTTTCCCTTTCACCCACAAACATGTTCCAGTGTGTTGGATAGTCTGCCTAATTATAGAAGGTCTGCCTAATTATATTTAGGTGGTCTGATTAATTGTATTTCAAAAGAAAAACCTTTATTTTGAATATTCATCAACTGGACTGAAAAAGTAGAAAACTAGGACTGTTTGCATGGAAATTCACTTGTAACCTTGAACTTTAAAAAAGACTGTAGAAACAATTTGATACAGGTTAGAAATTACACTTTTTTTTTTTTTACTGGAAATTGTCCTCTGTGCAACCTATACTTATTCTAATGTAGCCTTATTTTCCCTTCAGAGTATAATTTAAAGATTAATTCAACTCAATTGTATTGTATTTATCTTTGCAGTAAGTCAGTTGTTTTATTATCTGAGCTGAGTTTTCAATAAACTGTATAGAATGGCAAGAACATTGCCACTTTGCCACAGGTATATTTCTGAGAATTTCTGCATCTGGTATTTGGACTATAGTCTTTAAAAGTAATTGTTTTGTCTTGGGAGTAAATGTATAATGTCACTCAGTTCATTGCATTAGAGACTAAGTGAGTCATAAAAACTGTAGTTCATTCTAAAATTCATTCCCTTCATCACCACCTAAGTTTCTAGGAGAATGCCATGTAAACCCAGAGGCATTAGAGTTAACTATTCCTCAAAGCTTTTGATCTTTTATTTCTGAAGATATTCTGAACATATGAACAGTTTACCAAAATGCTTTTGAGTAATTTTGGAAAATAAACAATTGTAATATTTATAATGGAGAATGAAACATATTTGATAAGTTGGATTTTGTTGAGGGATTCTAAATCCTTATAAAAATTATAGCTTGAAAACAATGATCTTACTTTGGTGTTGATGTTTTATCATCAAAGCACCACCTCTATCATAAATGTTAAATCAAATTCCAATAACATTGATGTTTTCTGGCTATTTCCTGCACTTTTTTTTTTTGACAATCTCGTTCTGTCACCCAAGCTGGAGTGCAATGGTGCGATCTCCACTCACTGCAACCTCTGTCTCCCAGGTGCAAGTGATTCTCCCACCTCAGCCTCCGGAGTAGCTGGGACTATAGGCATCTGCCACCACACCCAGCTAATTTCTCTGTATTTTTATTAGTGATGGGGTTTTGCAGTGTTGGCCAGGCTGGTCTTGAACTCCTGACTTCAAGTGATCCACCTATATAGGCCTCCCAAAGTGTTGGGATTACAGGCGTGAGCCATTGCACCTAAGCTTCTTGGACTCTTGAATTTCAATTATTGAGTTGGGAATTCCAGTATGCATTTAACAAGTATTTATTTTGTGCCTACTTTGTGTGGTGAACCAGCAAAGTGCTAGGAATATAGCAACAAACTCCTATGGAGCTGGAAATTATGTAGTGAGTGAGGCAATTACCAAACTCATACAATATCAAGTCCTCATAGTTGTAGGCACTGTAACAAAACAATTATAAGCATATCAGAGAGTGTCTGGAAACTGCAGCCCATGGGCCAGGTGTTGCTCTCCACCCATTTTTGTAAATAAAGTTTGATTGGAACACTGCCACACTTATTCACTTATATACAGCATATGAGTGCTTTCCCACTAAAACAGTTAAGTGTATATTACTGGAACTACCTGACCCACAAAACCTAAAATATCTATTACCTGACTATTTGTAGAAATAGCTGGAAACCCCTGGTATAGAGATTTGAGGATGCTTCCATTTTATTATAGGATGGACAGAGTGTGTCTATGAGAATGTGAATTTTCAGCAGCAGAGTCTACAATTAAATATGAGAGAAACCCATAGATCTATTAGGGAAAAGATATTTTCCTGTTGAGTAAATAACTGGTACATGATTTGTTTTGAGAGCCCACCCAAAAAAAATCAAAGTCAAGTCATAGCTCAGACTATTGAATTTTAAAACGTGATGTGCGTTGAAGGTGGGGTGTCCATATTTTGTTTCTTAGTTATAAGTATATTTTTGAGTTTTTTCTTTTACTTTTTTTTCATTTTGAAATGATCTCAGAGGAAGCTGCAAAAATAGCTCATAGTCTCATAATGCTTCATCCCATCCATGTGCAATGGCGACACCTCACGCAGCTGTAGTATGCTATGAAAACCGGAAATTGGCATTGTACAATCCTGGTAAGGAGACTACAGACCTTGTTGAGTTTTTACTACTTTTCAGAATCCATCAATAGTGTGTTTTTGTCCTTGTGTGTGTAATTCTATGCCATTTTATCCCATATGTAGATTCACATAACTACTAAACAATCAAGATTAAAAATTGTTCTATTGTCACAAAAGATGTCCCTACTGGTGCTTCTGTTAGCACCTGCTGCACCCATGCAATTTTCCTGACAACCACTCGTCTCCTATCTCCATCATTTTGTCATTTTGAGGATATTTTGTAAATGAGATCATGCAGTATATGACCTTTTGGGATGTACCTTTTTTCACTCAGCATGCCTTGAGGTCTACTTAGGTTGTTGTGTGCATAAATAGTCTATTCTTTTCTATGATTCACTCATGTTCCATGATATAGCAATATCACGCCATTCACTTATTCAATGACATTTAGGTTCTTCCTAGGATTTTAACCTTTTTAATTTATTTTTTAAAGGTACTGTCTGGCTCTATCAACCAGGCTGGAGTGCAGTTTGTGCAAGCATGGCTCACCGCAGCCTCGACTTCCCAGGCTCGCAGGATTCTCCCACCTCAGCCTCCTGAGGAGATGGGACCACAGGCACACACCACAGGTACACACCACCAAGCCAGACTAATTTTTTGTATTTTTTGTAGAGACAGGGTTTCGCCATGTTGCCCATGCTGTTCTCAAAGTCCTGAGCTTAGACGATCTTTCTGCTTTGGTCTCCCAAAGTGCTGCAATTACGGGTATAATCCACTGTGCCTGGCTGGATTTTGCTCTTCTAAATAAAGTTACCATGAACATTCGTGTACAGGATTTTATTTGAATGTTGTTTTTATCTCTCTGGCATAATTTCCAATGAGTACAATTATGAGTTGTATATGTTCATGTATATTACAATGATTTCTTTCTTGATATTATGCTGAATCTATTTTTTATATTTTACATGCACTGTTGTCAGTAAGATGGACAGCTTATTAACCTCAAATTATTTAGGAAAACCTACACAACCCATATACACGATTTTAGTACTCTTTTAAGAATTTTTTTCTTGCATCCTGAATGTAGATTTTCCAGACCTTTTTAAGTATCTGATTTGGTAGAAATGATTGCTTCTTTTTTGTGTCTAGTTTCAGAAATTGTAATCAATTGACTTATAATATGATACTTTTTATTTAAATTTTAAAAACTCCTTTTGGAAATTACAAAATTGTGTGCTCTAATCGCTTTATTTCATTTAAAATGTATCAGTTTTCATGAAGCTCTCACTGTATAAATTCACTTGGTATATGATTTTTTTTCCATTGTCTTAACACATGGCTTGTCAACATAGAGTACTGAAGAAACTCCACAAGCAGAAAATGTTCTCAAGGAGTACCAGCCATTTATTTTGTCTTCACCACTCTCATATGCTATACATTTTCCCAGAGGCATGTTCTACAACTTATTACAATCACAGAAAAAACACTGCCATAAACAGATGTGTATGCCACTTGCAGACAGAATTCAGCAAACCTTAAACATAAGACAAAACAAAGCTTTAATAAATTGCCAACAATGGAAAAATATGGTGCAGTCAACAAGATCCCCTCAGCTTACGTTCAGAGAATGATAAAGTCAAGGAAACTCAGAGAAAACAGAACAATGTTTTAAATAAACTGCATTGAATATCTTCAAAGACATTGTCTGCCATATGCTGAAGAATATCACGTCAGAAGGAGAGGAAGGAAATTAATTTTTCAATATTCACATATAAAAATGAATGGATGGCATGAATAGAAATTTAGATATGGCTAAAGAACAAATATGAGAATAGAAATTACAAACCAAGAATGATCATGAAAAAAGAAAGAAAGAAAATAAAGCCAAGCAACACTAAGGCTGAATCCACTCATTATGAAATTAAGTTAAAATGAATTTAATGAGAAGAGAATAAACAGAGTAGGCTGTATGCAAAATTCCTAAGAGTAGAGGAAATTTTTTTAAAGCTGGAGAAATAAATATATCCCACATTAGGAGACCATAATGGGCTAAACAAGTCTTGTGACCAAAAATTTGTAACTAGACATAATGTGTGCACATTTAGAATATCAAGAACAGGGCTGGACATGGTGGCTTAAGCCTGTAATCCCAGCAGTTTGGGACGCTAAGGCAGGAGAATCACTTGAAGCCAGGTGGTTGCGACCAGCCTGGGTAACATAGGGAGACTCCATTTCTATAAATAACAACATTAAAAATCAGCCTGACAGAGTAGCACATGCCTGTGGTCCTTTCCAGCTACTCAAGAGACTGAGGTTGAAAGATTGCTTGAGCCCAATAGGTCGAGACTTCAGTGAGTGATGATTGCACCACTGCACTCCAACCTGGGCTACAGAGTGAGACCCTGTCTCTATAAAACAACAAAAAAGTTATTATTGGAGGGGGCAGGATTAAAAAAAGAAAAAAAGAAAAATAAAAGTTATTGTCAAATATATTTCACCTTTTCTCAAGACACAGCTTGAAGCAGGGACCTCCCTTTCTTAAACACAGCTTTCTTCAGTAACAAGGTAAAGATACAATAAACAATAAAAAGGTACCATAAATTATATTTTCAAGGAAGATGCCAGCATGAATGGAACGATATATCTGTTACATGGCAGCAGCTTTACCTTAAAAATTCAGCACATCTGAAACATCCACATGCCTTAGCATCTCAGACCAACATCAGAGTCGCGTTTTTATTTTGGGGGTAGCATTCAACATGGAAATCATACACGGAAAGAAGACACCAAGCCAGTGCCAAAGGTGCCTCAACCCAGATAGTCAAAGAAATGGGGTAAAATAAAGGGGAATTTTCACTATCAATGCCATGAGGCACAGCATCTGAGTGCATGCAAACATCATGGTCAGACAGGAAGTCAGAGCGAGACATAACCTCCCACCTCTCATGTTCATGATGGGCAGCGAGAAACAGTGAGATCCTCTGCAATCAATGTAGACACTGACGGTGATACCCACCAAACTTTGAGCAGGAGAATCCTGAAAGGGCTACAAAATAAAAAAAAAAAAAACTTTTCACCATCCCACCTCAGAAGCTCTTTGCAGACTTTCGGAATTAAATGTATGGGACAGAATTAACTGCATAATGCTTTGACGGAAGCTTAGCACATGAGTTGCCAGTGAAATCTGTTTTTTTCTCTACTTGGTACCTATTGTCTGACCTTAGGAAACAGATGGATTAGAGAACGCAAACCAGTATCAATGACCAATTTCAGATAGACAATTTATGATACGTAATGACATACTACAGGACTGTCAACCTGTCAGCTATGCAATGTTAGAAGCCCAGAGTGAGAAGAAAATGTTTCTTAGATATCGTTATGAACAGATTAGACAATGCATAGGCTGTAGTATGGGCAACTTTCTGAATTAGAAATTTGTACCTTTGTAAAAAAGAGGAAAAGTAGAAGCTGACTGATGACAGGAACTATATTCCAATAGACTTTGGACGCATTAAGTAAAGTCTCAGAGGGAGGAAATGGAATTCTAGGGTAAAATCGATTAAAGTCAATTTTTAATTTGCATGAAGACTCAGTTGTCTTAGAAGCTTAAGGTAGATAACTACGTAGGATGATGTTAATGGAAATACATCAATTTATTTGAGTGCAAGAGAGTGTGCATTTCTCAGTGTTAAGGATATTCCTCAAACAAATGTCCAGGAACTTGTATGCATATATTGTTAGAGACAGTGTCATTATGCTACCCAAGCTGGTCTCAAACTCCTGGGCTCAAGTGATCCATCCACCTGGTTCTCCCAAAATGCTGAGATTACAGGCAACAGCCTTTGACCTGGCTCAGAAACTCTTGAATAGTGATTTGACAGAGTGCATGAGAACCCAAAATCAGTTTGAAAGATGGATTTATTTTAAACATGCTTATACTGTCACACAGTATTGGGTCCAATAAATGCCAATATTCAGCTATGACTCAATCTCTGTCTAACAGTGCTTATTTCTTTTCACTTGAAAACAGGAATGGACAGCCTTCCTTACTTAAATATTATTTTAAAAATAATTCAATATTATCTTTCATTGAAGATTATCTTAATTTAGAGATTAGACACTGCCATCAAATCTTCCATGGGTTACAGAAGTCCTCCTATTACATAATTTTAACCTAAATAGATGAATATTTTAACTTTCTCCAGGCGCAGATAGACAGAAATTAGACATTAGCATAGACTCGTATTGTGGGTAAAATGCATAATTCTTCCCTAGGAGCCTGATGTCTAATTGAACTGATGTTTAATTAAAATATATGCCTGAAATAAAGAAACCCATGTGATTGAAACAAGGTTATTATATTACCACAGAATCCACAATGCTGGTGTTAACAATAAAACCAAAATCATTAGGATTCAGAAAATAATTGACAAACTCAAAATTATTACTTAAGAAAGACTTATTGCAAAACTGAAATGAATGTAACAATGTGAAAGTTATGCAAAAATGATTAATTTTAAATCATTCATGAACTACCTTAAATACAAAAATTTAATAGAAAAATATTACATCCAAACATTCAAAAAAGTATTTGTGAATTTGCACTTAACGTTCTATGGAAAATATCTGACATAAATGAGGATGCAGTAAAAGGTTTTTATTAGTAGTTTTCTTTGTCTACTACTGCAAACTACTTGTGATTTAAAAAAAAGGGGGGGTGTTGGGTGCGGTGGCTCACACCTGTAATCCCAGTACTTTGGGAGGCTGAGGCGGGTGGATCACAATGTCAGGCGATCAAGACCATCCTGGCTAACATAGTGAAACCTCATCTCTACTAAAAATACAAAAATTAGCCAGGCGTGGTGACACGTGCCGTAATCCCTGCTACTTGGGAGACTGAAGCAGGAGAGTCACTTGAACTTGGGAGGCAGAGGTTGCAGTGTGTGACAGAGTGAGACTCCATCTCAAATAAAAGAAGTGGCAGAACATAACAAGGTTTCTGTACAAAGTAACTAAAAATAAAGTTCCTTTACTTTCTTGAGATGTTTATGGACATCTCTTGGGAGATGCTCAAAGAATAAGCACGTTCCTCTCTTGCAGAGTACATTCAGTTCTACCTCATTCCAATTAAAACATTGACTTCTCTTTGTTGAGGTGATTTTTTTATACTGAATTTCTACTCAGGAAAAGGGTCTTGATAAGCTTTTCTACTTTCAAAGCAAGATACCATTTTTATTCCACAATGATGTAACTTTTAAAAATTTGTATTACAATGATATCCATTTTTTGCAATTTTACTTTAAAAGTAACACCAATTCTATGTAGAAAAAATTTCAAAAGGAGATGAAGAAAATGGAATAAATCAAATGAAAAAATCAATTCCACCTATCAGGTAAAGCAAACGTCACACACACACACACACACACACACACACACACACTTGTTAACCATTCATATATTTTGTTATGTGATATGGGTGGTTATGACATATCATTTTGGATTCTAGCAGTGGGAAAAGTGCAGAAATAAGAAAAATGTTTCATTTCTTTTGTAACATATCTCCAAGTCATGGTGTATTCTTAGAATTCCAACCCTGAGAATGAGTTAGTTAAAAACATCCCAGTTGCCCTCCTGAGTGAATGTTAATGAGAATAATTGATCTTGCTATCATTTTTTTGTGTATACATTTCATGCTTATTTGTTTTTATTCTTGGGGTTTTTTGTTTGCTTCTTTTTTGAGACACAGTCTTGCTCTGTCACTTGGGTTGGAGTGCAGTGGTGCAATCATGGCTTATTGCAGCCTGGACGTCTTGGGTTCAAGTGATACTTCCACCTCAGCCTCCAGAGTAGCTTGGGCTACAGGCGCACATCACCACACTGGATAGTTCTTTTCATTTTTATTTTTTGTAGAGAAAGCGTCTTGCTGTTTCCCAGGCTGGTCTTGAACTTCTGGGCTCAAGTGATCCATATTCCTCAGCCTCCCAAAGTACTGGGATTATAGGTGTGAGTCACTGCACCCAGCCTATTTGTTTATTTTACCTTTTATTGACTAATTTTAAATGTCTTATCTTTCATTGGTTAACTTTTCATTGTATTTCTCTATCAAAAACCATTTACTTGTTTCTTGGCATATTTTGCATGTTTAATTATGTGTGGAATTTAAAAATTGTCCTTTCCCATACTTGAATGTACTCTTAATATATATCTTTTTTTTAATTGTTTAGAATATTGGATAGTTTTTGGACATTATTGTTAACTCATCATAATATCTTATGTTTAGCTTCTTTTGAGTAACCATCAGTTTTACTTTACTTTGTATGTCTTATGTTTTACCTTACTGCCTTGTTAATTACTAAGTAATCAATGTTAGGTAAAAATTTCAGTTTGCTTTTCTCTTTTCACTGGGCTCATAGTGTTGACAAAAAAGAGCCAAACTCTGTAATTTACTGAAGAGTTTTATTCTGAGCTAAATATGAAGGACACAGCCTCAAGGGGTCCTGAGAATATGTGCCCAAGGTGGTTGGGTTGCAGGTTAGTTTTATACATTTTAGGAAGACAAGTTACAGGCAAAGGCACAAATCAATACATGTAACATATACATTAGTTCAGCTGGGAAAGTCAAGGCATCTCCAAGCAGGGGCTTCCAGGTCATAGGTGGATTCAGAGATTTCCTGATTGACAATTGGTTGAAAGAGTTAAGCTTTGCCTAAGGAGTTTAAATCAGCAGAGAGAAATGCTTGAGTTAAAGTGGTTACAGAAGCCAAGGTTCTTGTTACATAGATGAAGTCTCTAAGTAGCATGGTTCAGAGACAATGGATGGTAAATGTCTCTCTTTTCAGGGCTTAAATGTCAGACTGTTAGTTAAATCTCTCAGGATCGGGAAAAGAAAGGGAAGGAGATTTACTAAAAAATGCACATTTGTCCCATGAGCAATGGCTTTACAGGGCCATTTCAAAATATGTCATAGAAAATCTATTTTGGAGTAAAATCCTTTGATTTCCTTCAAGGTCTGTAATCTGTCATGATGATACTATACCAGAGTCAGGTTGGAATTTGGTATTTCATTGCCACCAAGGGTTTGTTTTGTCAGTCTTATGAGTTCTGTTTTAGCTTTAGGTCAGTTGTACATAAGCTCCAAAGGGAACGGGTATAACAAGGCCTGTCTGACACTTTCCAGTCATGGCCTGAACTAGTTTTTCAGATTTTTCGGTGGAGGAGAGATCTCCTTGGCCAAGAGAAGAGGGGGTCTCTTCAGTTGATTGGGGATTTAGAATTTCATTTTTGTTTTACAGTAGTAATAGAACCTTAGTGAATACTCCACAGTCTGCAAAGTTACAACTTTAATTTGGACGTCTCTGGATTCATGCAAGTACTTCCCAAGTGAAAAAGGTCACTAAGAAAATAGCAGAGGAATTGGAGGTTGAATAAAGGGCAGAATGAGTGAGAGCAGAAGCAAGGTAAAGGGGCAGGTGAGCAAGAAGCAATTTCAGCAGGCAAAACAAAAAGATTTTAAAAAAAGTGAGTAAGAAGCCTCAATGGCCAGGTAGATCCGGACCAAACCTCTCAGGGTAAGTTCTTCAGAGATAGGCCATGCTCATTAGAGAGAAAAAGTATCCTTAAAATGACCCTGCATGGTAATCAGCTACTTAAAGTTTATACATATGGACTGTATATCATGCATGTAATTAAAATTGTGGGATGGAGGCGTTGTGCAAGCACACAAGGGCCAAAGTAACTAAGCAACCCACCTTGCAATCAAAAGGCAGACACTTGCTAGAGATAAGGCAGCCTTGGGAGAAGAAGAGAAAGAAACACATAAAAGAATCCGAACTATTATGTTGGTGCAAAAGTCTCTGTGGCTTTTGCCATTAAAAGTAAAGGCAAAAATGGCAATAATTTTTGCACCAATCTAATACATCAAGCCGGGGCTGTTTTCATCTTGCAGAGGTCAGTCTGCTCTGCCTGTCCAAGAGTGGAATACTGTGCTGAATAAACTTTTGCCACTTTGCTTTGCTTTGTGTGTGTGTCAAGTCCAGTTCTTTGTTCAAGACACTAAGAGCCTGGAACTGCACAGCACCAACTGGTCACATATGAACTGTTTGAATATTCCCTGTCTCCTCTCTGTCTCTCTGTCTCTCTCTCTTTAACAGGCTCACATGGATATTCACACATGCATAAGGTTGAAGGGAATACTACGTGTCATGGGCATTCTTTACTTGGTGAAGTTTCAGAATAAATGGCAGATGCTAGCACTGTTGCAATGTGACCTGCCCAGTGCTGGGAATTTTGTGGCCCTGGGAAGTGTCTGTGTTCCTGTCGACCAGCTTGGCGTGCTGTCTGCGCAGGAAAGCTTTGTGAGTGATTACCACCTGCTGTACTTTCCATCCTACCTAAGTGAAAGTGATGCTTTCCCAAGAGCAATTTATTCTTCAGAAACAGGCAATTAAACTCTGTGAGAGTCTCAGCTCCTTCAAAATGGAGTTTTAAACTAGATGCTAAGGATTGGTTTAATAATGACTTTTAGGTAAAATTTGTTCATTAATCATTATTGATAACAAAGGATGCAGATAAGAATTAAGCAATCTTAGAATATCACAGAATGTTGTTTTTTCAGTAGCTAACCCAATGTCTGGCACATGCAATGCATGAAATTAATATTTTTAAGTTGATATTTAGAAGGCTAATTAACTGCTTAACATATTATGCTTGTTTTCATAAATCAGAGGAAAATCAAATTGTCATACAAATCAGAGCTACTAAACTCAGAAATGTTGTTTTTAACTATTAGTGTTTTTCTTTTGAGAAACAATGTTTTTATGGTAAAAGAGATTGTTCATTTGTTGATTAGAAAAGCTACAGATTTTTCTTTTTCTGTGTGACTATTAATTAGCCAAATATATGTAAGATTGCCACAAACTCTGGACTTATTTGAATACTATTAGTGGGATTCTTATTAACGGTGGATAAATCACATCTCTGAATTTATAGATTAGACCTTCAATGTGTGCGTTTTCCAAGTTTATTGATTTATATTATAAATTTTATGTGTTCAAGGGATTCGTTAGTGAGTATTGCCTTAATCAACACCTGTTTTTGAATATTTTAATGATTTTAATAGAAAATGAAAGAAATTTGGAATTATTAACAAATATAGGATAAACATGTCTCAACTGTAAGATTCTGATTATAGCTATGAATCTATATGACATTCAGAGACTCTCTTTAAACCTTTAGTTCAGTCCAAGGCTGGTGAATTGCTTGAGCCCAGGAGTTAAAGAACAGCCTGGTCAACATAGTGAGGGCCCATCTCTAAAAATTAATCAATCAGTCAATCAATCAATCAATCTTTGGTTCAGCTCCACTTTGAAATAAGGAAATTGGGTATGTAACTTCTATAAATCCTAATATTTTTGACCCAGTAAATATATTGTCTAAATAATGTGATTAAAGGCCAGGCCAAGTTTTTGTCAATTATTTTTAATGTTTTTGGAATATTTCTTTAAAGTATCAGATAGAAACACAGCAACCTGAAATACTCAAATCACTAAAATGAATTTTGTTATGTTTAGGTATTTGTACAGTTCTTCAAGTTATCTATATGGATGCTTTTATGAACTATGATGGTCTCCATTTCTGAAAGGAAGAAATATTGAGAATGTGATACTGGATAATTTACACTCAAGCCAAAGAGGATAGAAATTTTAACAGCAGAAGTACCTAGCAGTTTCTCATAGCTGAATATTCACCATAGCAACAAATTGCCAAAAAGTAGAAAATTTCTAATCTTCCTTCAAGCTCACCAAGTCTGTAGTTTCTTCCAATGACAGTTACAGATAGATGTAGAGATATATAAAATTTAAACAATCAAAAGTTATAACCTAAAACTATTTTTATAGATGACTATTAACATTGCTGCTTGTGGACAGGCATGGTGACTCATGCCTTTAATCCCAACGCTCTGGGAGGCTGAGGCTGGTAGATTGCTTGAGGCCAGGAGTTTCAGACCAGCCTGTCCAATATGGTGAAATATTGTCTCTACTGAAAGTACAAAAAGTAGCTGGGCGTGGTGGCACCAGTAGTCCCAGCTACTTGGAGGCTGAGGTGCGAGGATCACTTGAACACAAGGAGGAGGTTGCAGTGAGCTGAGATCTCACCACTGCACTCCAGGCTGGGCAATGGAGTGAGACCCTGTCTCATAAAAACAAAAAAAATTGCTGCTTGCAAATATGACACTAATAGAAAAGTTGTAGATCATTAGAAAAGTTTTAGATTACAATGGTGTCATTTATATGTATATTTTTACATTTATAGTTTATATATTTTTGTGTTACTTTCATACATACAGACACAATCAGTCCCATTTGTCTTTTGCCTTCAAGCAGGAAGCTTCAGAGCACGTAGTAAGAATTAAGGATAAAGTCTGTACTAAAAAGCATTAGTCTTCAATCAATTAAACTTAAATTTGGGGTTCACTGGTTATGTTCTAGGAATAACTTTCTTAACTACTTGTAAACTTCCAGTGGAAGGAAGGAAAGACAAAACCACATAAATTGCATTTATCCTATACATTCAATTAAGGTTTGGACACATTTATTTAAAGACCTTATGAAGCAGCATCTTTATTTTGTTGAGAGCTGTATCTTCAGTAGCAACAACCATGGTTGGCATTTAGTAGCCAACATATATTTGTCTAAAAGTTGACTAGTTTCAGGTAATAAACTCGTAAATTGACCCTTGTGTGATGATACATTTTTATCCTCAGTTGGATAATACCAGAAGAACATAGTGGCATTTTTTTTTCCTAACCCATGTTATTAACTAATTAGATGAGTGAAAGCTCTCTTGTAGCAATGCATGCAACATTTAATTACTATCATTAATCAAATTATAGTGATTATAATTGTGTTTAATAAACCTCAGAAACTAGTTACTCCCCCCTCCACCAATTATGTTACACAGAGCAGCTGTGTGGTTTATCTTAGAAAGGTTGAAGAACAAGATCGGGTGCAATGGCTCATGCCTGCAATCCCAACAGAATTTGGAAGGCACAGATGGGAAGATTGCTTGAGGCCAGGAATTTGACACCAGCCTGGACAATGGCAAAACCCCATCTCCATGAAAAAAATTTAAAAATTATCTGAGTGTGGTGGAGCACATCTGTAGTCCCGGATATATGAGAGGCTGAGGTGGGAGGATCACTAGAGTCTAGGACCTTGAGGCTACAGTGAACCATAATTATGCCACTGCATTCCAGCCTGGGCAACAGAGTGAGACCCAGGGTGAAAGAAGAAAGACAGAAAGAAAGAAAGAAGAAAGAAAAGGAAGGAAGGAAGACGAAGGAAGGAAGGAAGGAAGGAAGGAAGGAAGGAAGGAAGAAAGAAAAAGAAAGAAAGAAGAAAGGAAGAAGGAAACAGAAGGAAGAGAACGGAAGAAGGGAACGCAGAGAAAGAAAGAAGGAAAGAAAGAAAGAAGGAAAGAAAGAAAGAGAGAAAGAAAGAAATAGAAAGAAAAAGAAAGAAAGAAAGAAGAAAAGGAAGTAAGGAAGACGCAGGAAGGAAGGAAGCAAGAAAGAAAAAGAAAGAAAGAAGAAAGGAAGAAGGAAACAGAAGGAAGAGAAGGGAAGAAGGGAATGCAGAGAAAGAAAGAAGGAAAGAAAGAAAGAAGGAAAGAAAGAGAGAAAGAAATAGAAAGAAAGAAAGAAAGAAGAAAAGGAAGGAAGGAAGACAAAGGAAGGAAGGAAGGAAGAAAGAAAAAGAAAGAAAGAAGAAAGCAAGAAGGAAACAGAAGGAAGAGAAGGGAAGAAGGGAACGCAGAGAAAGAAATAAGGAAAGAAAGAAAGAAGGAAAGAAAGAAAGAGAGAAAGAAAGAAATAGAAAGAAAAAGAAAGAAAGAAAGAAGAAAAGGAAGGAAGGAAGACGCAGGAAGGAAGGAAGGAAGAAAGAAAAAGAAAGAAAGAAGAAAGGAAGAAGGAAACAGAAGGAAGAGAAGGGAAGAAGGGAACGCAGAGAAAGAAAGAAGGAAAGAAAGAAAGAAGGAAAGAAAGAGAGAAAGAAATAGAAAGAAAGAAAGAAAGAAGAAAAGGAAGGAAGGAAGACGAAGGAAGGAAGGAAGGAAGGAAGAAAGAAAGAAAAAGAAAGAAAGAAGAAAGCAAGAAGGAAACAGAAGGAAGAGAAGGGAAGAAGGGAACGTAGAGAAAGAAAGAAGGAAAGAAAGAAAGAAGGAAAGAAAGAGAGAAAGAAATAGAAAGAAAAAGAAAGAAAGAGAAAGAAAGAAAGAAAGAAAAAAGAAAGAAAAGGAAGGAAGGAAGACGAAGGAAGGAAGGAAGGAAAGAAGGAAGGAAAAGTAAGAAAAGTTTGAAGAATATGGAGGAAAGAACACAAACAACCAAATATTCCGCACATTTGTTCAGGGTGTTACAGAACTGAAATGTAGAGAGAATTCATGGAATCTACACTTTTAAGAATACAATTGCTTTCCCACAGAGATTTGTTCCTTTACCAAATGTAATGGATTCTGGTGCTAAATGTCAAAGCAATGGTTGTTCTTGTGTTTAATGGCCCCAGTTGAAGTGTTATGTATTGAGGGAATTTTTTCCAACACAAAAATATGCATAGTTGGTTGACTGTCAGCTTCAAAATTCATATTTTCAGTCTTACTCCTTTGTTTAGATTCCATTTGTACCAGCTGGGGCAGGAAAAAAAGGGTTTTTTTTTGTTGTTTGTTTTTTGTTTTGTTTTTTTTTTTTTTTTGCTTAAAACTGATTCGAAATTTCATTTTCTCTGAGGAACATGTGAAATTTCTGTCAAGCAGAGCTATTTTCATTCAATCTATTGTCCCAGTGTCTTTCTCAGAGAAAAGTGTGTGATCTCTACAGTGTAGAAAAGCAAAATATTTCATGAAAGATGCTGCAGAATTCACAGTAGCGTTTTACATGAAAAGTGACATGTTTTATCAAAAACTCCACTGAGATAGGAGGGTTCCATTGACCCTCTCACGGGATGGACTTGCTCGCTTACTCCCCTTTGTGGGAGGGAGAGCCTTTCTTCAAGCTGTCCTGCCTTTCTGTACTGAACCATTGTCTTTCCTAAATATATTCGATTGATGTCTCATGTGTCCCTAAAATGACTAAAACCAAGCTGCACCCTGAGCACCTTGGGCACATGTTCTCAGGACCTCCTGAAGGCTGTGTCATGGGCCATGGTCACTCATATTTGGCTCAGAATAAATTTCTTCAAATATTTTACAGAGTTGGACTCTTTTTGTCAATACCACCATACTGGGCAGCCCAAGTCTTGCCAAGACCCTCCTCCATTTCTTTACGCAATGTTGTGTTTTTATCAGGAATGGCACTATTACAGTCTCACCAATGCACCACAATGTAGCAGTCTCTCATTGTGAGGTATCACCTGCAGTTCTTTGTCTCATGACCAAGAGAATTAAGGAGCATGGACACAAAGAATGAGGTTGGAGTGAAAGTTTAATAAGCAAAAGAAGAAAGCTCTCTGCTGCGGACAGGGGGCCCAGAAGAGGGCTGCCCTTTTTACAATTGAATGCAAAGGCTTTTATGGGAAACCAGTGAGGTCTGGGTGTCTCATTTGCATAAGGCACAAATTTCCGGTAGCTCTACCCTGTCCTCCTAATATGGGCCCTTAGCTTGAGATACTCCATATTGCTTTGTTCCATTTACTGGGCATGTGTCGGGAGATGAAATTTTCCACTGCATGCATGTCTGAGCAAGTCACCTATGTAGCCTTTCTTATCTCTCTGGCTGTGCGCATGTCTGGGGCAAGCCCTTCCGTGCCTGCAGACTGTTCTTTTGCTTCAAAGGATCCAACCAAGGACCCACCCTAACTACCTCCTGAATGTTTTTTCCCTTTCTTCTGTCTCACCACCTTTCACTACTTCACCTACCCAAATAGAGCTTATCTTTAAAGATTCCATAGTAGACATCACTTGCTCTCTGTTCATTTTTTCCTTTGTAGCCCCACATGTGTCTCTCTCCATCATTTGACTCTGCTGGATACTAAATTTTTTATTAAATTTCCTTTTTGCCTTATATATATGTCTTACATCGTCTTCTCCCTTCTGTACATTGATTTAGAAAAGGAAGTTTTTGGTACAAATGATAATGCTTGTGTCTTTGTAGTAAATTAGAAAAATATATAATTACATTTTAATGATAAAGGCATGAGATCTTTGGTGAGACTGCTTGGACAGAAATATCAAAATAACCACTTACTAGTTATATAACCATTCAGTGGGTTCACCTTGCCCCCCTGCCTGGACAGAGCCCATTTATCAAGACAGGGGAATTGCAATGGAGAAGGAGTAATTCATGCAGAGTTGGCTGTGCATGAGACCCGAGTTTTATTATTGCTCAGATCAGTCTCTGAGCATTCAGAGATCAGAGGTTTTGTTTGTTTGGTTTTTTTTCGTTTGTTTTGTTGGCTTTTTTTTTTTTTTTTTTTTTTGAGACAGAGTCTTGCTTTGTCACCCCTGCTGGAGTACAGTGGCACCATCTTGACTCACTGCAACCTCTGCCTCCAGGTTCAAGTGATTTTTGTGCCTCAGCCTCCCAGGTAACTGGGATTACAAGTGAGCACCACCATGTCTAATTTTTTTTATTATTATTAAGTAAAGACGGGGTTTCACCATGTTGGCCAGGCTGGTCTCAAACTCCTGACCTCAAGTGATCAGCCCACCTCAGCCTCCCAAAGTGTTGAGATTATAGGCGTGAGCCACTGCATCCAGCTGGGATCAGAGTTTTTAAGAATAATTTGGTGGGTAGGGTTCCAGAAGTGTGGAGTGGTAATTGGTCGAGTTGGAGATGGAATCATAGACGGTTGAAGTGAGGTTTTCTTGCTGTCTTCTGTTCCTGGGTGGAATAGCAGAACTGATTGAACCAGGTTACCTGTCTGGGTGGTGTCAGCTGATCAGTCTAGTGTCGGGTCTGCAAAATACCTCAAGCATTGATCCTGACATCCTGTGATTTTATCCCCAGGAGCAATTTGGGGAGGTTCAGACTCTTGCAACCAGAGGATATATGACCTCTAAACTGTAATTTCTAATCTTGTAGCTAATTTGTTAATCCTACAAAGGCAGACTGGTCCCAGGCAAGAAGAGTTTTTTGTTCAGGAAAGGGCTATTATCAATTTTGTTTCAGAGTCAAACAATAAACTGAATTCCTTCCCAAGGCTAGATCGGCCCACACCCAGGAATTGAACAAGGACAGTTTAAAGATTAGAAGCAAGATGGAGTCAGTTAGGTCTGATCCCTTTCACTGTCATAATTTCCTCAGTCATAATTTTTGCAAAGGCGATTTCAGTGAGATGAAAATTAAATGCTGTAAGACTCAATTTTCTCATCCATGAGTTGAAGTTACACCAGTGCCACAGTAGTTGATAGGCAGTTGTTAAGAGAACAGGGGTGAGTACTTAATGACTGTTTATCTTCATCACTGTATAAAAGGTAAACAAATGAAAGCCAAGCTGAACCTCAATCGTGATACTTTTTCTAATGGAGCAAAATGTAGTAGAAGCAGGATTTACTTGAATCCATTAAAATGCATAATTATAAAATATGCCACAATGATTTGTGCCATAATATTATGCCACAGGTCCCATTTAAAATGTTCTTATATTAGCTTAGGGACAACACCTGTCTTTGCATTTGATATTAAGAACTAAACCTCTTCATTTTTTGCAGAACTGACAAAAAAATCCTAATGTTTTGAATGTCAGTATGTGAAAAAGTAAACACATATTCAACCATGCAATTCTGCCTTGAACTGAATAGATTTTGTAATAAACACATTATAAATGATGGGAAGAAATAAAAAGGCTCACTTAAGTTGACATCAAAATTCACCCCTTCTCACAACAATTTAATTTATTATTCAAAATACTCTATGATGACCCTATAATTAAATCTATTGTACCAAAAATGGATAGTATTGCTGCATTTTAAAGATTGTAATGGAACAGGGCTGTCTATTCCCTTGTTAGCTAGAATAGCAGGTTTGATTTTAACTGCCAGAATACTGCTTACAGAATTGAACAATCATTAGAGAAGCATTTATAAGTATTCCCCAAACTAAAAGCATGTAGCATTGTTATTGAGTTATATTGTGCAGGCAAAATAGCTTTTCAGAATCATATTTGTTTGTTATAGCTCTGAGCTACTATTTCATTATGCAGCTGGATAGCTTTTGGTAATTATATTTCAGTTCTCTTTTGTCTTTGGAGTAAAAGTATTAGGAAACTATAATAAAGAGGCAAATATGCAATGGGAACTTCTAGATTACAAATTAATAATTATATGTATTATTTATGATAGGATAAAATGTGTTTTTACTATAATATGAAAGGATGCATGATTAACTATTGGGAATTTTATCTTTCTTTGTAGATTGTTTAAAGTCAATGTCTGAATTTATTAGGAATAGAGATACATAATACTTTGTAGCTTACAGACAATACATTTAATTTTGGCCAGGAATGAAGAGGTAGGAAAAAAAATCATAAATGAACCAGAGGAAGAATTTATGTTGGCCAAAGGCAATTACCTGAATGCATGTTTCTCTTTTGGTAGAATGTAAAATGACACAATGTCTTTGAAGTATTTACCAAAGTACAACAAACAAAGTTAGCTTAGAAAGCTTACTGAATAAAGGTAATTTAATAAATAGAATTAGATATTCCCAAAGCCAAATCCCAAAGCAAATATGTGTCTATATAGAGAGGAATTCTAGTCTGAATCACTTCTCAGGATCTACAAGAGCCCAGTTATTTTCTGCTAGAATAAGACAGTGTTAGAACTGAGAGGCCATTCGTGGTGTTTAAGCAAACTAAATATGACCCGAGAAAGACTCCCTATTTCTATATTTGAGCCCTTGTGGATGGTCTGCAACCTAACTTAACAGGTAGACAAGATTGAAAATCTAACATAGAAGTATGCGCCTGTAACAATAGCTCAGTGTTTGCCAATCCCAGCAGCAGTACTTTAACCACTCATAGACAGCTGAGTATTCAAACTGTGTTCAAATAAGGCAAACACCAACCTGTAATCAATCCAGTTGTTCTGTACCTCACTTCCGATTCCTGTAGGTCACTTTACTTTTTTTTTGTCGATAAATTTGTGCTGACCACCTGACACCCCTGGAGTCTCTGAATCTGCTATGATTCTGGGGACTGACAGATTCGTAAATCCTTCACTGCTCAATTAAACTCCTTTAAATTTAGTTTGGCTGAAGTTTTTCTTTTAACAGTGGATTGACCAGCTGAGTGGTCCTTGTCTTTATTTGAGCCAGACATGACATTGAGACTGAGCAAAGCTGTGCTTCTTATCTCCCTGAAAAAATTCATACACACATTTCTGGATCATCAAAAGGTCTCTTTGAAGACAATTCATGGGGTAGTATCCAAACAATGAAGTCAATCTATCAACTAGTTTTAGAATTCAGAAATCCAAATGCCAGGAAGATGAGCTGTGTACCACCTGACAATCGGTCAGCGACAATGCTAGAGTCTGATCTCCTCTGTTTTTACTGTAATGAAGTCTATGATGCAGTACTACCTCCTTTCATCATGTTTTAAATAATAATTTTGGAAATATTCTCATGGTAATACATAGAAGCTATAGAAGAGCTGTCTTCTTTCTTCTCTTCTCTCTTCCCCACATCTGGCCAGGTCATACATCTTTGCCTCTTAGCACAGGAGATGGATCTCTGGAATTTGGAGGATTCTTTATTTATTTATTTATTTATTTATTTATTTATTTATTTTTACTTACAGTTATTTTGAAGAGTGGGCATACTCTGTCATAGATTTATGTTAAGAATGTGGGTGTCCTGCAGGTGCATTTTTCCTTTTTGCTGTTCTGTGTTGTTTTTGGAGGAAATATTGGGAGATGTACTTAACAGCCGTCTCTCTTTGGTAAACAGTGAATCAGTGGTTGTTGCTTCTTTGACAGTGGTATGAGGAAGTATGCATCTTAATTGCTAAGCTTTCAACTTTACATTTTATTTGGATGCTGTTTTATTTGTATTGACTAGTGGGGATAGACTTTATCCTGAAAATTAACGAAGTATTGATTTTTATGCAAGTTTCACTGATATTTTAAAGAGCAGATCTGTTTATAGAGGGCTTATTGTTGGAAGTTCAACACTAGCTTTGTTTCATTTATTGCTTTTTAAAAGTAATATTTGATTTATTCAAACATATATGGCATTTATTAAGTCAGAAAACAAATATGTAAATTAACTCTTGGAGAATCTATCTACCTATCCATCTCTATCTATCAAGTATCTATCACTCATCCATCCATCAATTAATCAATCATCTATCTTTCCAATATATTTGACTATCTGTCTATGTATCCATCTATCATCTATATATCTTATCTTGTCTATCTGTATCATCTATCGTCATCTCTAACACCTATTTATTTATCTAAATAGTCACTTTTTCTGAAGCATTTTTTAGAAAGTTGTAAAAATCATGCTTTTTATCCCTAAGAAGGTCAATAGATATCTTTCTCATTTTATACAAAAGCATGATAATTTATGGTGTATATATGCCCTTTTTAATAAACACAATCTCTTATAGTAAGCTATCTATACAACTTTCTATATTTTGCAGTTACAGACAATGTAGGAATATGCAACTTTGCAAATATGCATATTTGCATTTATGAGGGTGTTTTCAATGGTATTTTCCCAGAAGTGGACTGTTGGTCAAAGGGTAAAAGTATACGTAGCCCTGGTAACAAGTTATCAAATCCTCTTCCATAAACGTTGCCCATTTTTAATTATTACTCTCTATGTATGTGCAAGACAGATTCCAGTAGCCTCATCACAAGAATGTGATGTCAAACTTTTGTAATTTCGCTAATTTGATAATTGAGAAATGGTATCTGTTATCTATCCATAATCTATCTGTTTATCTATTTACCTATCTCTCTATCCATCCATCATCTAATTGCATTTCCACTTTGTGTCACTTTTAAAGCATTCCTACATATTCAGGTTTTAGAAAAATTATTCATTTTTATTGATAAAATTAAACAATTATAAATTTTTCCACATAGACTGTAATTCGTTTGGATTTTAATTTTGTGCATTGTGTGGGTCAGGGAATCTATTTTATTCCAGTTTCCCAAAAATATACAAGAAGAAATCCCTATTAATTGGCAATATCATCATTTTATTTATTAAATTTCCATGTGCAGTTGGGTATATTTCTGGACTTTTTATTCTATTGAACTTGTCTGTCACTCCATATTTGGCTACTATTAATATTGTACTTAAAGAGGGTTGTCAATATGTTTCAATACGCAGTAAGGCCTGTCTCCATGCACAGAACTGCTTGTCAGGTCTTCCATGACTCTGTTTAGCACATCAAAACTTTACAGGCTCTGATAAGCACTCCTTTTTTCTTTACTGCCAAGGTTGGTTACAATGTAATAATCTTGCTAGTGCAAATCTGAGACTGCAAATTGCCCAAAGGTGTGAAGAAGTGCAATCTTCTTTGTAAATAGTCTTTTCATTAAACCTTCCTGTTTAAAACTTTTGAGTAGATGTTTGCAGCTAGAATCTTGCTATCCTGCCCCTCCCCAGGGACATGGTTATTACTGTACCTTCTTCTATGTTGGAGAATTATCTCCTAGGGCACATACCTAGACCAGTTTCCCGTTTTCTGCTGACTTAAGCCCTTGGTTAGAACAGTGTGTTTTCTCAATTTCATTTATGTGGCTCTTTGCTTTGCTTATTTTTCTGTTGGCATTAGGCAATTTCCTTTTTCCTTTTTTTTTCTTTTTTTTGAGACAGAGTCTCACTGTCGCCCAGGCTGGAGTGCAGTGGTGAGATCTCAGTTCATTGCAACCTCTGCCTCCTGGGTTCAAGCGATTCTTCTGCCTCAGCCTCCCGAGTAGCTGGGACTACAGATGCATGCCATCATGCCCAGCTAATTTTTGTATTTTTAGTAGAGACAGGGTTTCGCCACATTGGCCAGGCTGGTCTCGAACTCCAGCCATAAAGTTCCAATGTTGATTACTTTAGCTGACTTGGCTCAACTTAATCCACAAAGTGATTTTCTATTGAAGAATGCTGAATTATTTATATGTGTAAAAAGAGAGATCTGATGGGAAATTGACATCAATCATCGTGGCATAGCTCTATCATTTTTTTAATTGAAAAAAATTATATATATTTATGAGGTACAATATGATATCTTTATATATGTACATGTTGTAGAATGATGAAATTGACCTTGTTATCATATGCATTGCTTCACATTCTTATCATACTTTTGTGTTGAGAACAGTTAAAGTCTACTCTCTTAGCAATTTTTAAATATACAAAACATAGTTATTAATTCTAATTATACTGTTACACAGTACATCTCTTGAATGTATTCCCTCAGTCTAGTTGAAACATTTTATCCTTTAGCCAAAATTTTCCCAATCCTCTCACCCCAATCCCATCACTCCTGGTAACCACGATTCTATGTTTTGGGTGTTTTTTTTTTTTCCTTAATTTCAATTCTCTTTTTCCCTTTTTAGTTCCATCAAGAAGACAGTCATAGCAATATACCAAATTCAGGCTCCAGGGAATATACAAACTCATATATATTTGGCATCACCCTTATACTTTCATATTTGTGTATCCTTATGTGATTGGTAACCAACAGCCTGATTTAGAAGTTTAAAGAAAAGTAAAAACTCTAGAACAGCTCTAACGTAAAGCATTTCCTGCTTTGGTGGAAAGATAGCAAAAATGTCACCTGGGTTAAAAGTAACAGATCACATGTAAGCTGTGACTTAATAATGGCTTCTTAGAAAATAGCAGGTCTTTGTTTTGCTCTGTAGGCAGTCTTTTCTAAAGTCTGTGGTCAAATCACGAGCTGTCCGTTCAGCACAGCTGATCATTTCCAGATACATCTCTGATGCTGACCTTCACTAACCAAGCATGGTATCATTGCCTCTTTGCAGCCATACTAGCTTTGGGCTGAGTCGAGGCACATAATTGACAGTTATCTTCTGAAAAGGAAAGCAATGGCCCAGCTTCTGTGAAGTTTTAAGAAGACTATAATAAGATACTCAGGCAGTATTTTAGGAAGGAAGGGCTCTGATAAAATGCCTTCATGTGAAATTTGGAAATGCTCTTTTTCTGAACACCTTCTATACCTAACTCCAAACAGCTGTGCTAAGGCTTACTAGATTCCTTCAGTCTTCTTGTTACCAGAAAGAGGTCCCGATCCAGACCCCAAGAGAGGGTTCTTGGATCTTGCACAAGAAATAATTCAGGCCAGTCCGTAGAGTAAAGTGAAAGCGAGTTTATTAAGAAAGTAGAGGAATAAAATGACTACTCCATAGATAGAGCAGCCCAGAGGGCTGCTGGTTGCCCATTTTTATGGTTATTTCTGGGTGACATGCTAAACAAGGGGTGGATTACTCATGCCTCCCCTTTTTAGACCATATAGGGTAACTTCCTGACATTGCCATGGCATTTATAAATGTCATGGTGCTGGTGGGAGTGTAGCAATGAGGACAACCAGAGGTCACTCTTGCTGCCATCTTTGTTTTGGTGGGTTTCATCTGGCTTCTTTACTGCAAACTGCAAGCTCTTTATGACTTGTATCTTGTGCCAGCCTCCTATCTCATCCTGTGACTTAAAATGCCTTAACCATCTGGGAATGCAGCCCAGTAGGTCTCAGCCTTATTTTACTCAGCCCCTATTCAAGATGGAGTCGCTCTGGTTCACATGCCTCTGACAGTCTCAAGAGTTTCTAGTTGAAAAACAAACAAACAAACAAAAACCATTTCTCTATACAGAAAATTAAAGATTGTTTTAATTTTCTTTTAAAGTATTAGCTCAGAGCATCATGAGTATTTATTCCATAACCTTATTAATAGTGCTAACATTCCCATTACAGTTGTATTGTTTTAATGTCATTATTAAAAATAGAGTGGATGTCCATTGACCCTTCTCATTATTCTATTCAGCCAAGTAAATTGCATGGGGTATTATATCTCCTGAAAATATTTACTTAGAGCAAGAATTTGCTAATTTTTTTGGAAACTTTTTTTCTGGAAAGATATCGATATTAAATCTTTTAAGCTTTGTGTACCTTGTCAATGATGCCCCAAGGACCAAAAGCAGCCACAGACAATACATCAATTAATGGATATGACTGTGGTTCAATAATTTCTTTTTTTTCTTTTTCTTTTTTTTTCCTCTGTAGAGGTGGGGGTTTGTTATGTTGCCTAGCTGGTCTCAAATTGCTGGCCTTAAGCAAACTTCCTGCATTGGCATCCCAAAGTGTTGGGATTACAGGTGTGAGCCACTGTGCCAAGGCCTAATAATGTTTTATCTAAAGATACTGAAATTAGAATCTCATATAATTTTGTATGTCATAAAATACAGTTCTTTTGAATTTTTTTTCAACCATTTGAAAATGTAAAAGAAAGAGAAGACTTTTACACTGTTGGTGGGAATGTAAACTAGTACAACCACTATGGAAAACAGCGTGAGATTCCTTAAAGAATTAAAAGTAGATCTGCCATTTGATCCAGCAATCCCACTTCTAGGTATCTACCCAGAAGAAAATAAGTCATTATATGAGAAAGATACTTGCACACACATGTTTATAGCAGCACAATCCACAATTACTAAAATATGAAACCAGCCCAAATGCCTGTTAATCAACAAGTGGCTAAAGGAAATGTGATATATATTGTGAACCCTGAATATCTGAGACAGGTCTCAATTTAGGAAGTTTATTTTGACATAGTTAAGGATACACGCCCATGACACAGCCTCAGGAAGTCCTGACAACATGTGCAGAAGGTGGTCTGAGCACAGCTTGGTTTTATACATTTTAGGGAGACATGAGACATCAATCAATATATGTTAAGTGAACATTGGTTTGGTCTGGAAAGGTGGGACAACTCAAAGGAAAGACTGGACAACGCCAAGCTGGGAGGGGTATTCCAAGTCATAGGTAGATAAGAGACAAGTGGTTAGATTCCATTGAGTTTCTGATTAGTCTTTCCAAAGCAAGCAATCAGATATGCATTTATCTCAGTGAACAGAGGGTGACTGAATAGAATTGGAGACAGGTTTGCCCTAAGCAGCTCTCAGCTTGACTTTTCCCTTGAGTTTAGTGATTTGGGTGCCTTAAGGGTGGGTCAGTCACAGGAACCTCATCTCAAGACTGGTTCTTGAGTCCTTTGGGCTGACCTTTCCGCCTTTCCCCTAAAAGAAGACCCATAGACCCCCAGGATTGATACAGGCAGAAGTTTCTTACTCATTGACATGTTACCTCAATTCTGAGATCCACTCAGTGACAGTCCTGACCCACTAGTTGGGTCTCATCCATCAAATTTGGCAAATAGGCAGCCTCATTTTGAACATGTCTACAGGAAACCAGTAGCCTCTCTAGACAGTTCATTTTAAGCAAGAATAGTTTTAGTGATCACACAATCTGCCTTTAGTAGAGTCTTGACAATTTTCTTTCAGCTAATACTTGTCTGTGCTAGTTCTCCCTGGATACACACGCATAACAAGTATTAGCTCCTCACATATACAGTAATAAAAAGCAGATCTCATATCCCTTATCTTTTCTTTGGCCTTAAAAGGTGGAATCCACTAGCATGGTGGCTCATGCCTGTAATCCTAGCATTTTGGGAGGCAGAGGCAGGAGGATTTATTGAGGCCAAGAATTCAAGACTAGCCTAGGAAACATAGCAAGAACCCCTTCTCTACCAAAAAAAAAAAAAAAAAAAAAATTAAAAATTAGCCAGGAGTAATGCTGTGTTGCCTATGGTCCCAGCTACACAGGAGGCTGAGGTGGGAGAATCACTTGAACCCAGGAGGGTGAGGCTGCAGTGAGCTATGATCATACCACTACACTCCAGCCTAGGAAACAGAGTGAGACCCTGTCTCTGAAAAGTAAATAAATAAAAGAATGTGGAATCCTTCAATAGATCCTCACATAACACCATTGTGAGTCCTTTGAACATCAAAAAAGCTTTGTTTCTGGATTTGCCATAGTTTTTCAATTTGTGTCTTAAAATGTGGCCATCAGAAATAAATGCATCACCCTGGGTATGATCTAATCAGAATCTGAGATGGTAATCTTTCTCTTGACAGAATGCATCTATCAAATGGAATTAACAAAGTGTTAAACTAGGAGTCTTCAATGCTGCCTTTAAAAAATGAAATTTAAAACTTTATTCTTTCCCTGTTCAGTTTCATCATATTTTGGCTAGTCATTTTCATTTTCTTTATAATGTAAAATATTGCTCCAAGCCATGTGAGACGAACATGTCTTTACGTCTTCATCTAAGCTCAGGGCAATCATGTCAAACAGGAAAATCCAGAGAAGATGCATTTTCAGTGCAACCCTAAGAAACTTCCAACAGCTTAAAAATAAGCCGTAAAGAGTCACTCCTCATCACTTCCTAAGAACTGTCACTCAACCAGCTACAAAATAGTGTGCTCATATTATCCAGCTCAAAATTTTTCATACTCCCCAAAATAATATTACCAGAAATGCTGCCAGACATCTTGTAGGAATTTCAATATACAATGTTTTGAGTATTCCTTTTATTATTTTTCTATGAGTTCAAGTATACATTTATAATGTATTTTTATTTTTTGTTATAGGATCATAGAAGAAACAAGCTGCTTGTTTACAATATGAAAACTCTATATAATCTCTGTAGAATATGTATTTCTATATATACATTTCTATATATAGAAATCTATATATAAAAGATTTATATAAATCTATATAAATTTATATACATAAATGTGGATGTATGTGTGTCTGTGTGAGAGAAGGAACTCCAAGAGGAAATCATAAAAAGTCACTTTTTACTTAACATGAAAAAGTAAAATTAAGGTAGCATTTTCTCTGGGAAGGCTACTAAATCTTCCAAATCCTGCCCCATGACAGCGAACCCAGAGGAAACTATAATCACAGGAGACCAGACAATGTTAAAATCACTTTATCAATGAATGGAGGTTTACCTCAAATCATAATGTAGAATGCTGACCAACTAAATTGCTTCATGGGAAAGAATACACCACCTAAGCCAGAAAGAAAGCAGATTTTTGAAAGGGGTTTCCTTTGTTCTGTGTTCCCAAAATCCATGTGTAACTCTCAGTTCTTTCTGTGTCAAAATTCAGATTTCAAGGATGGCATACTCCAAAACAAAATCAGGCAACCAGAGTGTATTTGTCCATTTTCATGCTGCTGATAAAGACATATCTGAGACAGGGTAATTTATAAAGAAAAACAGGTTTAATGGACTCACAGTTCCACGTGGCTGGGGAGGCCTCACAATCATGGCAGAAGGTGAAGGACACGTCTTACATGGAATCAGGCAAGAAAGAAAGAGAGCCAAGTGAAAGAGGAAACCTCTTATAAAACCATCAGATCTCATGAGACTTATTCACTAGGATGTAAACAGTATGAGGGAAACTGCCCCCATGACTCAGTTACGTCTGACCAGGTCTTTCCCACAACATGTAGGAATTATGGGAACTACAACTGAAGACGTGACTTGGGTGGCACATAGCCAAGCCACATCACAGAGGAAAATATAGAAAGAGCAATGCATTCCTCATAAGCTAGGCCAAGCAGCTCATATCATGCTAGCCCATCTAGGACTAGACATGGGTCCACTTACTAATTGATAGAATTGGTGATGAAAGCCAAGGTGGTCACCCCATCAGGGACAGGACTTCTACTCCACTGCATATCATGGGAATAACTAGTAGTCCATTGAGATGTGTTTGACTTGGGCCTTGGCTCACTTTTAAAAGTGAAGTCATTTAGTGGCTGGAGCCCAACAGAACCTAGATTCCTGGAAACAGACCACAGTCACTGGAACTGAACTTCCATTCCTTTAGAAGACTTGAAATGCATCATAAAGAGTAGTCACTTTAGGTAGATCATCTGTAATTCCTCCAAAGTCATCAGTAATATTATTACCATGCTGGAAGATGAGAAAAGGAGGATCAGAGGGTGTCAGAGGTTTTTCTTGAGTAAAACATCCAAAATACAAACATGAAAAGGAGAAGTTTTGAAATCAGAAAGAAAAAAAAATGGCCTGGTACATACAGGAAAACAATGGTATGAAAAATATAGCTGACTTCCCGTCAGAAACCGTGCAGGACAGAAAGTACTGGAATTGCTTATTAAAGTTTGTATAAAAATTACTCTATTTTGTGTTATAAGCCAGAATAGGGTTAGTCTACACTAGCTAAGTTTCCATGTGCACTTGAAATAAATGTACATTCTGGAAATTTTCGGTGTCTATACAATAAGTGTAAATAATGTTTGGTGGTGAGTAATATTGTTCAGATATTCTATACTGACTGTTTAGTCTATTTAGCTTATTTGTTCTATCAATTATTGTGACAGTTGTTTTAGAATATCCCCCTATTTTTTGTTATTGGTTTTGTCTATCTTTATTATTTACTCAGTTTCTCATTCACATATTTTAAAGCCAGTGTATTGAACACATATACATTCATAATTTCCGTCTCTCCTGAACTGAGCTTTGTCATCCTGCAAAGACTCTTATTATCTATAGCAGCGCACCCTGTCTTGAAATCTACTTTTTTGATATCTGTATAGGTTTTCTAGCTTTCCATCTTTACTGTTATGTGATGTCTCTTTTTTCATTCTTTTAATTTCAACCAATACATTTCTCCAAATTTAAACTATTCCTCTTATAAACAGCATAAATTTTAAAGAAACTTTTTTTTCTTTTTTAGAGGCTGGGTCTTTTTCTGTCACCCAGGCTGGAATGCAGTGGTGTAATCATGGCTCACTGCAGCCTCAAGCTCCTGGGCTCAAGCGATCCTCCCATCTCAGCCTCCCAAGTAGCTGGGACTACAGGAATACACCACCATGCTCAGCTAATAGCATAAGTTTACATCTTGTTACTTCTCTTTGGTAAATTATGCCTTGTGATTTTATGCAATTTTTCATATATTTAGGGAAAGACGTCTCATTTTTGGTATTTGTTTTGTACTTGTTTCAACATATTTTTCTTTTCTCCTCTGGTTTTTCTTTCCTGTCTTTATTTTGATAAAATATTTTCTTGTATTTTATGCTAATTACGGATCCCAATTATATTAAATTAGAAGTCAATAAACACTGTATATGTAGAAAATCCTCAAATATTTGGGAACTAAAGAACACCCTTCTGAATTACCATTGATGAAAGAAGCTACCTTCAGAAAAGTTAGAAAAATATTTTGAGCTGGAAGAAAATGAAAACAAAATGTATCACAATTTGTCACATGCAAGCAAAGCAAAGATTAAAGAAAATATCTAAATCTTTAGATGCTTATACAAATAAACAAGCATATAAATTCAACTAAGTTTTCACATTTAAAAAGCTAACAAAACAGAAATTTGACGGAATATAAGAAGGAATTAAAAAACAAATAGCTAATTATTGAAATAGAATATTGAAAAATCAAAGAAAATTAAAATAAATGATGATTCTTCTGCACATGCGTACACATACACACAGTGCATATAAAAACTGGTGAAGACTGAAAAAGGTCTGTAGTATAATTAACAGTGGCACTGAATAAATCCTGATGTCCCCGTGTTGATATAGTGATATTGTCCCATAGTTACAAAAGATGTTGCCATTCGATACATTGCATAAAAGAGACAGGTGACCCTCTGAATCATTTTTGCAACTTCTTTGAGTCTCTACTTACTTCAAAAAAATTTTTTAAGCTTTTAAAAAGTCATTTTTATATAACTAATAAAAATTATATATACCTGGTAAGACTTGTGAAAAACAAAGAAACTTTTACAATTTCCAATATAATAATAAAATATGTGACATCATACATATGTTGAGGGATGGTAATGAACCATGGATAACAACTTTATACCAGTAAACTATGGACAACCTTTTTGAAATGAATAAATTCTGGAAAAACACACATTACCTAAAGTGCATGTAAGCACAAGGCAAATTGAATTGCCATACATACATCTTAAAAATCAAATATGAATTTTAAAAACCTTTGAAAAAGGAAACTCCAGGTCCACGTGGCTTTCTGATGAAGACTATTAGAGACTTAAGGAAAAGTTATTTCAATCTTACTTAAAATCTTAGAAAACTGTAGACGAATGTAATCACTATGCATTTAATTAACATTACAAATGCTGACTTTTTCCCATTTGGATATCTAAATGGGAAAAAAATAATGAACCTCAATTTTTCTCACATTATGGAGAAAAACTAACTGAATAAAGAATGAATCCTGTTAATGTTAAAAATATAAAATGCTAAACCTAAATTTAAGAGAAAAGTGTTTGTATCACTGAGTTAAACAAAGATCTTGTATTGGACACACACATACTCCCCACATACCACAGAAACATTTTTGAAAACATAGTCTTAATAAAAATTGAAATATTTTTATTTTCAAAAGACACTGTTATTATATATATGTAACAGACTGGGGAAAAACCGTTAGCAACTCATGCAACAAGCATGGATCTTGTATATGGGGTATCTAAAATAAAAACTTATACCTTGATGATGAGAAACATCTTTTTAAAATTTGCATTGGGTTAAAGAACATCGTGTGTGTGTGTGTGTATGTGTGTGTCAAATAAACATATTAATTGATATTTGCATCATTAGTTATCAGTGTAATGTAAATTATATCAAAAAATAAATATTAGTGCACATATTAAAATGAGTAAAATGAAAATTAGGTAATACCAGTATTGGCAAACCATCCCCATACATTAATGGTGGGAAAGTAAATGGTTAAACCACTGAGTTTTTGTTTGTGTTTTTGGATACAGAGTCTCACTTCCTCAACCAGGCTGGAGTGAAGTGGCACAATCTCAAGTCACTGCAACCTTCACCTCCTGGATTCTCCTGCCTCAGCCTCCCAAGTAGCTGGAACTACAGGTGTGCACCACCCCACCCAGCTAATTTTTGTACTTTTAGCAGAGATGAGTTTTCACCATGTTGGCCAGGCTGGTCTCTAACTCCTTACCTCAGGTGATCCACCTGCCTCAGCCTCCCAAAGTGGTGGGATTACAGGCCTGAGTCATTGCACCCAGCAAAATGGTTAAACCACCTTGGAAAAAAGGTTTGGCATATTCTTATAAAGCTAAATATAAACTTTCTTCATGATACAGTAATTTCACTCTTAGATATTTGCTCAAGAGAGGAAAAAATGTATTTTCTCCAATAATGTGCCTGTGAATTTTTATAGCAGCCTTAGTAATAGTTGCTAAAAACTAGAAATGACCCAAATGTCCATCAGCAGGTAAAGAAAATACAATGTGTAGCCTAGCCATAGAATGGAATTCTCTGCAGAAATAAAGTCTAAGAAACTTCTGGTACCTATGCCGTCATGGAACATCTAAAATAAAATGCTTAGCTGGGTACAATTGAATACATACTGAAGCTCTCATGTATATTAAAATTCCTGTAAAAGCAAAACAGATGTGTACTGATAGTGATGGTTGGATTTAAGGATGAAGGACAGAGAATGCCAAATGCTAACAGGCAACATTCTGAGTTGATAGAAACGTGCTTTAGCTCGACTGCGGGGTCTTGGCACAAAGATATTTCCAGGTGCTAAAATTCTTTCAGGGTCTATTGATTTTCTTCACCTTTTGAAAGAAACAACTTTTAGGCTCTGTAAAATATCTCTATTGTTTTCTCTTTAGTGGAATCTTACTTCTTATCTTTATTACTTTCTTTCACTTGCTTTTGTTTAATCAGACCTCCGTTCATTATTTCATTATCTCCTCTCCTATCTCTGAGTTTAATAGCTCTTCTTTTTATAGCTTCTTAAGTTGAGAAAATAAGTTCCTTAATATATCATATTTCTTCTTGATCTGATTTGGCTGTGTCCCCACCCAAATCTCATCTTTAATTGTAGCTCCCATAAATCCCACATGCTGTGGGAGGAACCCAGTGGGAGATAATTGAATCATGGGGGTGATTTCTCCCATACTGTTCTCATAGTAGTGAATAATTCTCATGAGATCTGAAGGTTTTAGAAGGGGAAATCCCTTTCACTTGACCCTCATCCTCTCTCGTCAGCCGCCACGTAAGATGCGCCTTTCACCTTCTGCCTTGATTGTGAGGCCTCCCCAGCCAAATGGAATTGAGTCCATTAAATCTCTTTTTCTTTATAAATTACCGAGTCTTGGGTATGCCTTTATTAGCAGTGTGAAAACGGACTAATACACTTCTCTTTTAGGATATGTATATGAGGCTATGCAAGTGTATTTGTCATTGCTTTAGGTCTATCCCACAAACCATCGTATACAGGGTTTTATTTACCCCACATCTATTGGAAAAAGTTATTCACCATGCATATATCAATAAAATGAAATTTACCTAGAATAATTGAGGGTTACATAAATATATGTAAATAAATATTATATATATATACATATTCATTTAAATCCATAAATGTTTAAATAAAACATTTGTGTAGCACAGATATAAAACATAAATGATTTATTCATGTTAATATGTTTGTGTATAAATGTATAAATATTTGAATGTATAATTTTTACTAAATATTTTATAAGTACAGGTGCAATAGGAAATACACACATAGCATATGCCTATATATAATAACCCACATGAGTCAAGGGTGGGACCAGGTGAAGATATATATATAGATACACATACACACACACACACACACACACACACATGCCACATATACATTTCCTGCTGTATCTGTATTTATTTGTAAACTATTTGCCCAACTTGACCACTATTCATGAGCATATATATACATATATATACACATATATAAATATATATATGTATAACAAATTACTCATATATACTCCATGACCACATCATTCTACACATATTTACCGAGAGAAATAAAAATATACATCCCAGAGTGGACACACACATAAATTATCATTTCAATTTGTTTCTTATTTGCCCTAAGGCAAAAGCAGGCAAATGCCCTTCAATAGGAAAATACACAACTACACTGTAGTATTTTTCATAGAATGAAATGCTCTTCAATAATTAAAATGCTTTTTTTAAAAAGGCTAATAAGCACAACAAAGTGAATAAATCTTTGAAACGTTATGTGTAGTAAAAGGGGCTGGAGAAAAAAAAAAGCCTAATATAAAATGCTGTTCACAAAAAAATTCAAGACCAAAAAAGCTAATCTAGGATGTTAAATGACAGAACCATGTTTGTCTCTGGGCATAAAAGGGGTTGACCAGAAAGTCATTTTATTGGTGTGGTAGGAATACACTTTTCATGTTTTCTTCTGGTGTTGATAATATATACCTACTTATACATATTTGAGAATATTCATTAAATTGTGATATGGTTTGGCTCTGTGTCCCCACCCAAATCTCACCTTGAATTGTAATAATTCACACATGTCAAGGGTGGAACCAGGTGGAGATAATTGAGTTATGGAGGGCGGCTCCCCTATACTTTTCTAATGATAGTGAGTCCTCATGAGATCTGATGGTTTTATAAGGGGCTTTTCCCCCTTTTGTTCAACACTTCTCCTTGCTGCCACCGCATGAAGAAGGCCATGTTTGTTTCCTCTTCTGCCATGATTGTAAGCTTCCTGAAGCCCCCAGTCATGCTGAACTGTGAGTCCATTAAGCCTTTTTTCTTTATAAATTATCTAGTCTCAAGTATTTTTGATAGCAGTATAAAAACGGACTAATATAAATTGTATATTTAAAACCATGACTTTCACTTATGTATGTTTATTTCAGTAAAAAATGCACAGTTTTATTTATAGTTCCAAAAAGCATAAGCAAATGCATGCAAAAATTGGTTCAATAATACAGGAAACTGCCACCCAGGCAGAGTTTACACAAAAAAAACTTATGAGAGTTTAATCACTTAATCAGTAAAATACTGTTTCTAGTTTCACTGTTGGCAATCTTAGGAGCTTCTCTTAATTATTCCAGGACATTCATCTTTTAAATTCATCTTATCCTTGCATAAGTAATATAATGCATAGAATTATTTTGAATTAGAAGATTTTCTTTGTATAGTAGTAGAAACTTTTGTGTTTCAGTTAGGGTTCCAAATAAATTTAGATCTATTTTCTTTTCTAGAAGGAATCTTTTCTAAAAGACTTCTGTACTCTTCTGTCCCTGGAAACTCCGAATGGATATTTCCCATTGGACACAGATGCTTCTCTTTTCAACACTGTAAACAGAAACAGATTATTTCTCTCAAGTTTGCACCATAGCTCTCCTTTTCTTATTTCTCCAAATGTTGCTGAATTAATCCTAAAATTGCAGCATGATAGATTCCCTCTGTCTCATTTCTGGTCCAATTTGATTGAAATATCTATTAAATTCTTATAAGACCTTCTTTCTGTGCTTTAGCTTGTCAGTACAAATATGGCAGTTATTTTTCTTGGTTCTTAATAGGCAGTGGCTGGCCTTTAGCTCAGGGCTACTGGGAATTGTACTATGATACCAGCATGTCAGTTATCCAAAGTAATGTTTTAAAGATTAAACAGAGCTTATGTCATTTTCCCAAGGTAAATAATGCTGCTTTCTACTGCCTTTTAGGTTTATACTCAAACTTCATCTATATCATAATGACATATATTCTTTAATACTTGTTTCTTTTTTCTGAAGCCTGGTAGTTACATTGTTTATCTGTTGTCTTTCAATTTTTGCAATTACTTAAAAGTGGAAAGAATGGGACATTTAATACATATCTTTTAATTTTTTTTTAAAAAAAGCTAAGTCTGGTGCAGTGGCCCACACCTGTAATCATGGAAAGAACCTGGTGGGAGGTAATTGAATCCCAGGTGTAGGTTTTTCCTGTGCTGTTCTCATGATGGTAAATAAGTCTCACGACATCTGATGGTTTTATGAAGGGATGTTTCCCTGCACATGTTCTTTTGTGTGCTGCCATGTAAGATGTGCCTTTGTTCTTCCTTCATCTTCCACCATGATTGTGAGGCCTCCCCAGCCACGTAGTTCTACATTAAACCTAGCTAATTAATAGTACAGTATAGTTCTGTGAGTCCATTAAACCACTTTCCTTAGTAAATCACCCAGTTCCAGCTATGTTTTTATTAGCAGCATGAGAATTAACTAATACAGACCCTTACAAAAGTCTCCATACAGTGTGCAATACTCATTGACGATTAAGAGTATGAAGCTCAAAGGTTCAAAGTGGCATATTTGATAAAAGTTTCAAGAGATTGCTTTTGGTGGAGTTATACACTAGATTCAGTTTTTCTACTACATTTAATATGACTCATTCAAAAATACTGAAGATTTTAATAGCATACACATCATATTTAGCCTTGAAGTAAGTTCAAAGACTATTTCAATTTGCAAAAAATTATTCGATTAACAAACTAATTATTTAATTGAAAATTTCTATAATTACTAATACATTCATTAATTGCCTGAATGAGCATTGCAGAAAAATTCTAGGTTAAACTTTTAAACGCATGAGGTAGTTTGGTTTATGACACTGGCTTGATTTCTTCTGGCACTGGAGCAATGAATATAAGATCTAGATAGAAAGTGTAAGGCCATAAATTTGGGTTATTCTATTCTAATCAATATTGTTCTATTTCATAAAATGAATGTGCATTTAGTTTTTCTCTCTCAAATATCAAGCATCCCAGCATGTCAAAAAATAAATCTGGTTTCAACATTATTTTTTATCCATTTACTGTATAGCTAATAAGAAAAATGACTACCTTGAGCCACTTTCCATACTAGCATTGAGGAATCCAACAATGAAAAAACCTTGATGCCTACTAAAAAAAAAAAAAAAAAAAAAAAACAGGAAGAGGAATGAAAACACACATGTCATGGAACCAACTCATGTGCCCATCAAGAGTGGACTGGATAAAGAAAATATGGTCCATCTACATTATGGAATACTATACAGCATAAAAAAGAATTCAACTGTGTCCTTTGCAGCCAAAGGATGCATCTGGAGACCATAATCCTAAGTGAATTAAAGCAGGAACAGAAAGCCAAGCACTGTGTGTTCTCACTTATAAGTGGGAGCTGAACATTGGGTGCTTATGGACACAAAGATAGAAACAACAAACAGTGGAGACCCCAAAAGTGGGGAGGGAGGGAGACTAGTGTTGAAAAACTTCCTGTATTAGTCTATTTTCTGCTGATAAAGACATACCCAAGACTGGGCAATTTACAAAAGAAAGAGGTTTATTGGAAAAATTTACAAAAGAAAGAGGTTTATCATGGTAGAAAGTGAAAGGCACATCTCACATGGCAGCAGACAAGAGAGAAGACAGCATGTACAGGGAGACTTCTATGTTTAAAACCATCTAAAAATCAAAAGTGTTGTAGAATTATAGTTTTGTAACATGAAATTAAATTAAAATGCTGCAATTACAGGCATAGTTTTGCCAGCAGAACAAAAATGGTCTTCCTGTATACTAGTTCTTTTCTGGCATTAATTAAGAGGAGGAGTTAAGCCTTTATATAGTGGAGGGTAGTAGCCTTATTTTTTGGCATTAGGGACAGCATGGGGGCTCAGGACCACAAAATTCTGTAACTGGAGAAAGCAACTGCTCAAAGGGTTTTTTCTAGTTAATGGCTTTCCGTCTGTGGTTTGATCTGTCTCTTAAAAACTTCTTCCCCTTTTCCATTTTCTCTTCACTCTCACTGCCTGCTAAGGAGTTTCCACTTAAATTATACATTCTCTGCACCTCCAATGAGAAGAGTCTGTGAATTACAACATCTTTGAATTAAAAGTCTCCATCTTTATCAAATCAATAGCCTCTTACCTTGTGTCTGCAACATCTAGCCCAGGGTCTGGTCAAAGGAGACACATTGCTAACATACAAATACGTTTTTGAACTATTTTTAAAAAATTCATTGGCAAGACAAACAAAAAGCACTTTAAAAAAACTATTGAGCCTATCTATAAATTGATTTTGGCAAAGAGCTGAAAGTCAGTGCAGATCTTACGACGAATGGCCAAGGATAGGGAATGGCTGTTTTCATTAGCTGATTTTGCGTGTAATAAGGCAAAACCATTTGACTAAAGGACCAAGTCAGACTCCCATTTGCATGTATGGTATTATCATGGCAGGGTAGTGCAACTGAACATGTGGGCACAATGGCCCTATTGTAATTATATAATTAATTATATAAAATTATATAATTATATATAAATTTTTATATATTATATAGAATATATATATTTATATATTATTTATTATATAACTATTTTGTATATAAATATATAGATTCTGTATATATTTTTATATAGAAACTATAAATTCACATATAGAGAATATGTATAAAATATGTATGACATAAATATATAATTTATAAAATGTATACAAACATAATGTAAATCAAATATAAAGATACATAAAATATATAAACATATATTATACATGAAATAAATAAGATATACATAAAATATATGTGATATATGATATATATTTTATATACATAGATATATTTTATATATAATATAACATATTATATAATATGTATTTTATATAAATATGATATATTTACATAAATATATCA
>CAUYLG010053143.1:0-21413 GCA_963573385.1 Cacajao melanocephalus
AAGAGTTCAAGACCGTTTTGGGCAACATAGTGAGACTCTGCCTCAAATTTTTTTTTTCTTTTTTTTTGAGACAGAATCTTGCTCTGTTGCCCAGGCTGGAGTGCAGTGGTGTGATCTCAGCTGATTGCAACCTTCCCCTCCTTGGTTCAAGTGATTCTCCTGCCTCAGCCACACAAGTAGCTGGGATTACAGGCACCCACCGCCAAGCCTGGCTAATTTTTGTATTTTTAGTAGAGACAGGGTTTTACCGTGTTGGCCATGCTGATCTCAAACTCCTGTCCTTAAGTGATCTGCATGCCTCAGCCTCTGGAGTATCTGGGACTACAGGAGTGCGCCACCATGCCCAGCTAAGTTTTTGTATTTTTAGTAGAGATAGGTTTTACCATGTTGGCCAAGATGGACTTGAAATCCTGATTTCAAGTGATCCTCCCAGCCTGACTCCCAAAGTGCTGGGATTGTAGGGGTGAGTCACTGTGCCCAGCCATGAACAAGTTTATATCTTCCTTTCTGATCCATATGGTTTGTGTGCCTTTCATTTCCTTTTCTTGCTTTATACACTGCATATAACTTTCAGCATTATGTTAAATTAAGACTGATAAGAGCTGACATCCTTTCCTTGTTCCTGATCTTGTTTTCTGGTCTTGTTCCTGATCTTAAAGGGAAAACATTAAGTCTTTCGCTATCAAGTATGTTAACTGTAGGTTTGTTTGTTAATTTGTTTTTTTGGAGACAGGGTGTCACTCACTCTGTCACCCAGGCTGGAGTGCAGTGGTATGATCACAGCTCACCACAGCCTTGCCTCCCAGGCTCAAGTGATCCTCATGCTTTGCAAGAGCCAGCAGGTCTAGCTAATTTTTTTTATTTTGTTTTTTTTTTTTTTTTGTAGAAACAGGGTCTCTCTATGTTGCCCAGGCTAGTCTTGAGCCCAGGGACTCAAGAGATCCTCTTGCCTCAGCCTCTCAAAGTGTTGGAATTACAGCCATGAGCCACTGTGCCTGGCAGCTGTAGGTTTTTTGTAGATGGAAGAAATGCTTTTTCTATTCCTTTTTTTTTCTGAAATTTTTTATCATTAATGGGTGTTGAATTTTGTCAAAAGCTTTTACTGCGTCTATTGACATGACTATGTTATTTGCTTCTGTTTAAGCTGTTAATATAATAGATTACACTGATTTTCAAATATTAAACCATGCTTGCATCCTTAAAGTCAACCCTACTCAGATATGTTGTATAATTTCTAAAAATATATTGTTGAATTCAATTTACTAATATTTTATTAAGGAGTTTTGCATGTCTACCCATGAGGGATATAGGTTTGTAGTTTTTTTTTAATTAGTCAATTTGTTTATTTTTAAGTAGAGATGGGGTCTCACCAGTTACCCAGGCTAGTCTCTGGAACTCCTGGGCTCAAGTGACCCTCCCACCTTAGCCTCCCAAAGTGCTGGGTGAGTCACTGTGCCTGGTCTATTTTTTTATACTTTAATTGGTTTTGGCATTAGGCTGATAGTAACTTCATAAAATCAGTTGGGAAATATTCCCTTCTCTCCTATTTTCTAAAAGTGATTGTGTACAACTGGTGTTAATTTTTTTAAGCATTTGGCAGGAGTCGCCAATGAAACCATCTGTCCATGAATTTTTCCTTTTTGAGAGTTTTAAAATTATGAATTCAAATTCTTTAATAGTTATGCAGCTATTCAAATTATCTATTTCATATGTGTGAGTTGTGGTAGTTTCTTTATTTCTCATACTAAGTACAACTAACAGTCCTGGGTACTATATATGAAACAAATGTCATGGCTGGGCGCAATGGCTCACACCTGTAATTCCAGCACTTTGGGAGGCCAAGGTGGGCAGATCACCTGAGGTCAGGAGTTTGAGACCACCCTGACCAACATGGTAAAACCCCATCTCTACTAAAAACACACAAAAAATTGGGGGCGGGGGTGTGGGGAAAAAAATTAGCCAGGCGTGGTGGTGCGCAACTGTAATCTCAACTTCTTAGGAGGCTGAGGCAAAATAATCGCTTGAACCCAGGAGGCAGAGGTTGCAGTGAGCCAAGATTGCACCACTGCACTCCAACCTGGGTGAAAGAGTGAGACTCCATCTCAAAAAAAAAAGGAACAAACATCACAAGAAGGACAGAAGACAGCAGACTGACCAGGGACCTCAGGACCACAGGAATGACTGGGTGGTGAGTTCCCTGGATTTTATTTTTGCCCCATAGTCAACAAACTATTATTCAATATTTAAATGTGTCCAAACTTTCTTAATTCTTTTTTTTTTTTTTTTTTTTGGTAAAGTGTTATAACCAAGAAATGTATGTCTTTGTGTTTGGTTTAACCACATTTAAATAATGCTTCTGGGCTCATGGACCATGCCAGGTATCCACACTACACAAAGGTCTTGAAAATGCCTTTGCAAAATTGTGACTGAGACAATGAAAAAGATCTAACTTAACTGACTCCATCTTGCTTCTAACCTCTAAGCTGTCCTTGTTCATTCCTGAATGTAGGCAGTGCTAACTTTGGGAGAAACTTAGTTTATACTTTAAAACAAAGACCAAAAAAACCCTTTCCCAAAGCAGACCTCCTTCTTGCCTGGGGACTAGATTGCCTTTGTAGGACTAACATTAGCCACAAGATTAGAAATTATGGTTTAGGAGTCATGCAGCTGGAGGCTACAAGATTCTGACCCCTCCTAAACTGCTCCTAAGATCAGTGCTTGAGATATTTTGCAGACCCTGCACTTGATGGATCAGCTGGCAGCACCCAGATCAATAAACTGGCTCATCTGATCTTGTGGCCGCCACCCAGGAACAGACTCAGCACAAGAAGACAGCTTCAATTCCCTGTGATTTCATCCCTGACCAATCAGCACTCCCGGCTCACTGGCCTCCCCCGATCCACCAACTTGTCCTTAAAAACTCTGATCCCTAAATACTCTAGGAGACTGATTTGAGTGATAATACAGCTCTGGTCTCCGGCACAGCCAGGTCTCCGTGAATTGCTCTTTCTGTATTGCAATTTCCCTGTCTTTATATATTGGCTTTGTCTAGGCAGTAGACAAGGTGAACCTATTGGGCAGTTCCAGTCTCTTTCTCTCTTTTTTTTTTTTTTTGAGACGAAGTTTTGGTCTTGTTGCCCAGGCTGGAGGGCAGTGGCAAGTCTTAACTCACTGCAAACTTCTCCTCCGAGGTTCAAGCGATGCTCTTGCCTCAGCCTCCTGAGTAGTTGGGACTACAGGCGTGTGCTACCATGTAAGGCTAATTTTTGTATTCTTCGTAGAGACGGGGTTTCGCCATGTTTGCCAGGCTAGTTTCAAACTCCTGACCTTAACTGGTCCACCCACCTTGGCCTCCCAAAGTGCTGGGATTATAGGCGTGACTCACCGCTCCTAGCCAGTTCTAGTCTCTTTCCCCGATAACAGAGCTTACTTCTAGAGACTGTGACATAATGTTTTATAATATGGTGTGTTGATACAAAATTTGAGGTGTACTGAGGACAACAGATCAGGAGAGATGGCCAGTGAAAAGAGAGTTTATTACTGTAAAGGAAAAACAGATTTTTTTTTTCCCTTCTGTACACTCAGACTCACCACAGAACACTTCTGTAACCAGATGTGTGGGGGTTTCTTTTCCCCAAACACAAGGCAGTTCTTCAGCAGACACCAGTTGGGTGTACTCATTCAATTGCAGTCTGATTTTAACTACTTGGAAACAGCGTCAGATCCTACCACTGGAGGGTTCAGTCTGACGAGACTGATTGGTTTTAAATTGGGGGTTTCCACAATCTACTCATTGGGTTGGATTAATTTCCTAAGACCCCTCACAGAACTCAGGGAAATAGTTACTTACATGTGCTGATTTACTATAAAGGATACAACTCTGGAACAGCCAGATGGAAGAGATGCACAGGGTAAGACAGTGGGGGAAAGGGGCGCACAGCTCTCATGCCCTGTCTGGGTGCGCCACCCTCCAGGTACTTCCAAATGTTCACCAACCCCAAGCTCATCAAGGTTTCACCATGTTGGCCAGGTTGGTACTGAACTTCTGACCTCAGGTAATCCACCGGCCTGGGCCTCCCAAAGTCCTGGGATTACAGGCGTGAACCATTGCACCTGGCCTGTTAAACAGTTTTTATAGCACCTAATCTTCAGCTTGTCCTCTTTCCAGGGGTGGGAAAGTGGTGCTAATAGTTCCCACCCTCTAGTTACATTTTTGGTCTTTCTGGTGACCAATCTCATCCTGAAGCTAGCATAGCAGCCCTCCTGTAAGTCATCTCATTAGCACAAATTCAGGTGTGATCAAAAGAACAGCAAAAGATGGCCGAGTGCAATGGCTTACTCCTGTATTCCCAGCACTTTGGGAGGCCGAGGCAGGCAGATCACGAGGTCAGGAGCTCGAGACCATCCTGGCCAACATGGTGAAAGCCCATCTCTACTAAAAATACAGAAATTAGCTGGGCATGGTGGTGTGCGCCTGTAGTCTCAGCTACTTGGGAGGCTGAGGCAGGAGAATCACTTGAACCCGGGAGGTGGAGGTTGCAGTGAGCTAAGATCACATAATTGCACTCCAGCCTGTCTACAGAGTGAGATTCTGTCTCAAAAAAAAAAAAAAAAAGAAAAAAAGAAAGAAAGAAAGAAAGCAAAAGATAAAAGTATCTCTTAAGAAATTCTAAGGGTTTTAGGTGCTCTGTGTTAACTAGGGACAAAGACCAGGTATATTTAATTTATAACATAATCACTCACAGTTTCTAAGAGGAGAGGTCATGCCATGGGGATGGGGTGGGTAGGTGGGGCAGTTGTGGATGTGGAAGCGTCAGGTTTAGTCAGGAGGAAGAAAGAGGAGGGTAAAACTGTGGGTAAGTTTCTTTAGCCGTTTCCACAGGAAGGAATGGGAGGGGCAGCAAAAGCAGGTTAAAGATTGGCTAGTTTGTATAATCTCAGTGGCCCCTGGAGTTTAGGGGCTATCTCTTAGTTGTCTGGTACCTGGCTCTGGGGTGACTAGGGCAGGTGTATGGTAGCCTAGAGTGTGAAAACCTCATAGAGGAGGTGATTGGGGCAGTCAATTGGCTGGTTTTGCCTACCAAACTTGAGGCTGTTGAGAGAGAAATAATTTTATAAGGGATTATTGAAAGCGGAACCTGAGGATTGGCCTAGGAAGACCCACCAACAAACTTGGAGTTGTTCTGGAGCGTGTCACTAGGTGAAAGGTTTTGTTGTTGTTTTTTCTTTTTAATTTTGTGAAATAGAGACAGAGTCTCACTTTGTTGCCCAGGCACATGTCAAACTCCTGGCCTCAAGGGATGCTCCCACCTCGGCCTCTCAAAGTGCTGGGATTACAGGTATGAGCTGCCACACACCACCATGGTGAAAAGTTGTTTTTTATTTTATTTTATTATTTTTTTTAGAAGAGTCTTGCTCTGTTGCCCAGGCTGGAGTGCAATGTTGCAATCTTGGCTCACTGCAACCTCCACCTCTTGGGTTCAATAATTCTCCTGCCTCAGCCTCCCAAGTAGTTGGGATTACAGGTGCCCACCACCATGCCCAGCTAATTTTTGTAGTTTTAGTAGAGACGGGGTTTCACTAGGTTGGCTAGGCTGGTCTCGAACTCCTGAAAAGGTTTTTATAGGAAAGTTTGAAAGAAGGGAGGAGGATTTCTTATACTGGAGTTGTTCTCTTTTCATAGGCAGGTACAATACAGAAGTCGTGATCATTAGCTACAGATTACATCATGTGGGCTAAAAAATGCCTACAAGCAAGACAATCAGTAGAATTTCATGCTTCAGCTAATCTTAAAATAAATCAATGTCCTATTCAGTGTCAGCAGGCTATGCATTCATCAGTACATCAACAATTTGAGGTACTTTCGATAAGATTCTTTACTCAGAGACAGAATATCACCATCAAGTCACAAGATCTTCCCAAGGGAGATTAATTAGTAAGCCTGCTTACTTCTAAGGTAAACTGTCAAATGTGACCAGAAGGTTATCAGTTAGTATTTGAAATCCCAATACTTTGGGAAGCTGAAGTGGGAGTATCACTTGAGGTCAGGAGTTCAAGACCAGTCTGGCCAACATGGTGAAACCCTGTCTCTACTAAAAATACAAAAAATTAGCCAGGTGTAGTGGCGCATGCCTGTAGTCCCAGATACTTGGGAGGCTGAGGCAGGAGAATCACTTGAATCCGGGACACAGAGGTTGCAGTGAGCTGAGATCATGCCATTACACTCCAGCCAGAGTGTTAAAAAAAAAAACAAAAAAGAAGAAGACCAGGCTCGGTGGCTCATGCCTGTAATCCCAGCACTCTGGGAGGCCGAGGCAGGCAGATCATGAGGTCAGGAGTTCGAAACCAGCCTGGCCAACAGGGTGAAACCTCGTCACTACTAAAGATAAAAAAAATTAGCTGGGCGTGGTGGTGCAACGCCCGGCTTATATTTTGTATTTTAGTAGAGTTGGGGTTTCACCATGTTGCCCAGGCTGGTCTCGAACTCCTGAGCTCAGGCAATCAGCCTACCTCAGCCTCCTAAAGTGCTGGGATTACAGGCATGAGCCACTGCAGCCAATCTTTTTTTTTTTTTTTTTTTTGAGACAGTCTTGCTCTGTCACCCAGGGTGGAGTGCAATGGCACAATCTGGCTCACTACAAACTCTGCCTCCTAGGTTCAAGGAGTTCTCCTGCCTCAGCCTCCTGAGTAGCTAGGACTGCAGACACACGTCACCACGCCTGGCTAATTTTTGTATTTTTATTAGAGATGGGGTTTCATCATATTGGCTAGGCTGGTCTCAAACTCCTGATCTTGTGATCTGCCCATCTTTGCCTCCCAAAGTGCTAGGATTACAGGCGTGAGCCACCGTGACCAGCCAGTTTTTAAATTTTTTATTTTTATTTTGAGATGGAGTTTTACTCTTGTTGCCTAGGCTGGAGTCCAGTGGCATGATCTCATTGCAACCTCCACTCCTGGGTTCAAGTGATTCCCCTGCCTCAGCCTTTTGAGTAGCTGGGATTACAGGCACCCATTACCACGCTCCACTAATTTTTGTACTTTTAGTAGAGATGGGGTTATTTTTGTATTTTTAGTAGAGATGGGGTTTCTCCCTGTTGACCAGGCTGGTCTTGAACTCCTGATCTCAGGTAAACCCGCCTCAGCCTCCCAAAGTGCTGGGATTACAGGTGTATTCAGAGTTAAATGTAATCTTTCTCCCCTATTGCAGCCATCTTGCCACCAATAGCAATAGTCCTGAATAGTCTTTCTTCCTGTTTTAACAAGTGTCTGAATAATTTTTCCTTTAATGAGGCGTCAGTCCTAAGAAGTTTGAATTGAATTTTTTATGCTTTCAGAGCTTAGAAAAAAAATCTGAGTCATGATTGAATTTTTCAGTATGAGACTTAAGGTAATGATGACTTTCTTAGGATAGATATATCAGGTTTTTTAGTTGTAGTCTAACTTCCACAAAAGGATTTTTTTTTTTTTTGGAGACAGTGTCTTGCTGTTTCACCCAGGTTGGAGTGCAGTGGTGCCATCTTGACTCACTAGATCCTCTGCTTCTGGAGCTCTAGTGATCCTCCCACCTCAGCCTCCTGAGCAGCTGGGACTATAGGAACATGCCAGCACACTTAGCTAATTTAGCATTTTTCATAGAGATGGCATCAGGCTGGTCTTGTACTCCTGGGCTCAAGCAATCCTCCCACCTTGGCCTCCCAAAATGCTGGGATTACAGGTATAATATGGTTTGGCTGTGTCCCCACCCAAATCTCAACTTGAATTGTATCTCCCAGAATTTCCTTGTGCTGTGGGAAGGACCTAGGAGGAGGTAATTGAATCATGGGGGCTGGTCTTTCCCATGCTATTCTCATGATAGTGAATATGTCTCATGAGATCTGATGGGCTTATTGGGGTTTCCACTTTTGCTTCTTCCTCATTTTCTCTTGCTGCCACCATGTAAGAAGTGCCTTTCACCTCCCACCATGATTCCTAGATGTCCCCAGCCATGTGGAACCGTAAGTCCAATTAAACCCCTTTTTCTTCCCAGTCTCATGTATGTCTTTATAAGCAGCATGAAAACAAACTAATACAAGGTGTGAGCCACTGTGCCTGGCCACAAAAGGAAATTTAATGCCAGCATATTGTTCCCAAAATGAAAGGACTAGAGAACCGGCTTAGAAAGAAAGAGGAAGCAGGCAAGCCTCAAGGGATCTGGAGCAGGAAGATGGGAAGTCTCTTAAGGGTGAAATCGGGGGCCAGGTTTTGGTGTCTTTATAGTTCTACATAAGGGTCCAGTTCCATTGGCAGTGGGTTTGTCTGTTAGTTTCTTTGGTCCTCCCAGGGTGGCAAACCCCAGCTATGCCTGCACACTGGAATCACCTGGAGAGTTTAAACATTTTTTAAAAATTTATTTCCTTTTTTTATTTCCCTACCCCCAGAAATTCTGACTGAGGGTAATTGGCCTGGGGCCCCTCTGGATCTTGTTTTTTTGGAGACACCATCTCCTTCTGTCACCCAGGCTGGAGTGCAATGGTGTGATCTTGGCTCACTGCAATCTCCACCTCACGAGTTCAAGCAATTCTCCTGCCTCGGCCTCCTGAGTAGCTGTGACTACAGGCACATGCCTCAATGCCCAGCTAATTTTTGTTTGTTTGTTTGTATTTTAGTAGAGATGGGGTTTCACCATGTTGTCCAGGCTGGTTTCGAACTCCTAAGCACAGGCAATCTGCCTGCCTCAGCCTCCCAAAGTGCTGGGATTACAGGTGTGAACCACCGTACCTGGCCAGTCTTGGTCTTTTCTGGAGCTCCTGGGTGCTTCCAAGATGCAAGAGGGAAAACAGCCCTCCCCTGGGTCCCAAGAAAATTGCTATGGGGGCTGTTCCTGGCCAGTGCTTTGAAAATGGATTTGAAAACAAAATCCCCTTCCAAGCCAGAAAACCTCTCTACAAAGGTAGAAGAGAAAGAAAACAATTTCATTATCGAATAAGCATCAAATAGAGTGATGTGCATCACAGGCAATCTGCTGGAAGATTGCAGACTGAAAGAAATTTCCCGCTTTGTACAGGCAAGTGGCTGCAGCACATTGCAGTAAGTAGGTTTGCAGTGTGGAGTCAGGTGGCAAGTGAGGCCCAGCTCCTCTCTGCAAACTGGGAGACAGGGCCGTTCTCTTCCTTAATAATTACATTTCAAACTGGGAGACAGGGGCATCCTCTTCCTTGATGATTACATCTCAAGGAGATGTCTCTTGGGTCCTTGAGGAAACATTTGTGGCATTGGGAGGCAGGCAAGAGGCTTCTTTGGCCATTAGAAGATTTACACACATTTTGAAAGGACAGAGAGGCTGTGAAGTGGTGGCTGATGCCTGTAATCCCAACACTTTGGGAGGCTGAGGTGGGCAGATCACCTGACGTCAGGAGTTCAAGACCTGCCTGACCAACATGGAGAAACCCCATCTCTGCTAAAAATACAAAATTAGCCAGGAGAGGTGGTGCATGCCTGTAATCCCAGCTACTCAGGAGGCTGAGGCAGGAGAATCACTTGAACCCAGGAGGCGGAGGTTGCAGTGAGCTGAGATCATTGCCTGGGCAACAAGAGCGAAACTTCATCTCAAAAACAAAAACAAAAAAGGAGAAAAGGACAGAGAAAGATATTGAAAGAAAAGGTGGCAGGGGTGTGGTGGCTCACACCTATAATCCCAACTCCGCCCCCCTGCCTTTTTTTTTGAGACAAATCTTGCTCTGTCATGCAGTGGTGTGATCTCGGCTTGGCTCACTGCATCCTCTGTACTCTGCCTCCCAGGTTCAAGCAATCCTCCTGCTCCCAAGTAGCTAGGATAACAGATGTGAGCTGCTGTTCCTGGCCAATCCCAGCACTTTGGGAGATTAAGATAGGTGGATCGCTTTGAGCCCAGGAGTTCCAGACCAGCCATGGGCAACATGGCAAAACCTCATCTCGGCTGGGCATGGTGGCTCAAGCCTGTAATCCCTGCACTTTGGGAGGCCCAGATGGGTGGATCACTTGAGGTCAGGAGTTTGAGACCAGCCTCGCCAACATGGTGAAAACCCATCTCTACTAAAAATACAAAAAAATTACCCAGGCATGGTGGTGCATGCCTGTAGTCTCAGTCTCAGCTATGCGGGAGGCTGAGGTGGGAAAATGGCGTGGGCCCAGGAGGCGGAGGTTGCAGTGAAAAGGTAGAAAGGAAGAAAAGGTGAAAGAAAGAAAAGGGGCTGAGTACAGTGGGTGGCTCAACCCTATAATTGCAAAGCTTTGGGAGGCTGAGGTGGGAGTTTGAGAGCAACCTGGGCAAACAGAGTGAGATCCCAGCTCTAATTTTATTTTATTTTTTTGAGGAAGGATCTTATTCTATCACCCAGGCTAGAGTGCAGTGGCATGATTACAGCTCACTACAGCCTTGAACTCCTGGGCTCAAGCAATCCTCCCACCTCAGCCTCCCAAGCAGCTAGAACTATAGACGCATGTCACCAAGCCCAGTTAACATTTTTTCATTTTTTATAGAGACAGGTCTCTCTATGTCACCTAGGGTGATCTTGAACTCCTGGTCTCAAGTAATCCTCCCACTTTGGCCTCCCAAAGTGCTGACATTACAGATGTGAGCCACTGAGCCCAGCAGACCCCCATCTCCACAAAAGATTTAAAAATTAGACATGGTGGTATGTGGCTGTGGTCCCAGTGACTTGGAAGGCCAAGGTGGGAGGATTGCTTGAGCCCAGGAGTTCAAGATTACAGTGACCTGGCTGGGCATGGTGGCTCACGCCTGTAATCCCAGCACTTTGGGAGGCGGAGGCGGGAAGATCACGAGGTCAAGAGATCGAGACCATCCTGGCCAATATGGTGAAACCCCATCTCTACTAAAAATACAAAAATTAGCTGGGCATGGTGGCGCACGCCCGTGGTCCCAGCTACCCAGGAGGCTGAGGCAGGAGAATTGCTTGAACCCAGGAGGCGGAGGTTGCAGTGAGCTGAGATTGCGCCACTGCACTCCAGCCTGGTGCCTGGTGATGGAGTGAGATTGTCTCAAAACAAACAAACAAACAAAAAAAAGATGACAGTGACCTATGACTGCTCCACTGCACTCCAGCCTGGGCCACAGAGTGAGACTCCATCTCAAAAGGAATGAAGGAAAGAAGGAAGGGAGGGAGGGAGAGAGAGAGGGAGGGAGGGAGGGAGGAAAGAAAGAGGGAAAAGCTGCAGGAGTCTCATTTTTCACAGGGAAAATTAAGCCTCCTTTTTTCTCCTTTGTATGTGATTTTGCACTAGGAGCCAGGACCCTCACGTGCCCGTCACTGGAGCTGCTGGGTAGGTTCCTGCTGCGCAGATTCCTGTCTTGTTGGACACAGTCTCACTCACCAGCGTTCCCTGGAGAGGCTCCATCCTAGAGATGCCAGCAAAGGGCCACAGTGGAATTCTCCAAATATTCTCCATGGAACCATTAGGTTGATATGTTATTGGAATGCAAGGCTCATCCGTATTGTCAGAGGACTGCTGTTATTGTCCTAAGGTTTGACACAGCAGGACCCTGGAGCCAGAGCTCGCACTGTGGCCTAGCATTGGGATATATGAGGCACCAATGCCCTATCTGGTGCCCTCTGAGACTGAGGGGAGCTTCTGGGTAAGAGCACAGATAACTTTTTTTGTTGTTTTTTTGAGACAGGGTCTCACTCTGTTGCCCAGGCTGGAGTACAGTGGCATGATCCCAACTGACCGCAGCCTCAACTTTTCTGGCTCAACTGATCCTCCCACCTCAGCCTCCCCAGTAATTAAAACACAAGCCACTACATCCAGCTAATTTTTTTTTTTTTTTTGAGATGGAGTCTCACTCTATCACAGAGGCTGGAGTACAGTGGTGTGATCTCTGCTCACTGCAACCTCCGCCTCCTGGGTTCAAGCAGTTCTCCTGCCCCAGCCACCCAAGTAGCTGGGATTACAGTAATGCACTTGATTTTTGTATTTTTAGTAGAGATAGGATTTCATTATGTTGGCCAGGCTGGTCTTGAACTCCTGACCTCAGGTGATAGGCCTGCCTTGACCTCCCAAAGTGCTAGGATTACAAGTGTGAACCACCACGCCTGGTCTAATTTTTTATTTTTTGTAGAGATGGAGTCTCCCCATGGGTTCAAGCCCCAGGCTCATCTTGAACTCTTGGGCTCAAGTAATCCTCCTGCCTTGGACTCCCAAAGCATTGGGATTATAGGCATGAGCCACTGCACTTGGCCAGCTGAAAAACTTTGAAAGCCAGCAGTGTGCCTTGTGAACAAAGGCTGTTTTCAATGGTTTACAGCTGTGCTTCAGGGTTCAGGTGTTCTTATTTCCCCAGCTGCTTGTGGGCAGCCCCCTACCCCTGGTGAGGGAAGTCATGAGTAGCAATGGACAGGCACTGTCGAAGGTTTCCACATTTGGCCTTTGATAAGGGCAAACATTATTTTCTCTCCTGTAATGGAAGAAGTTGACAAGGAAGAAAACCCCCAAGTGCTCCTGAGAAAGGTCCTCCTATCCTTAAGAAAAATATCTTCACACAAGTGAAGTGGCACCAACTTCTTTCACCTTATAAACCCTTTTCCTTTCAATATACCCATTCAATAAGCACCAGACCTGGTTTTCAGAGCTTCAGAGGAATTTAGAACAACGTACCAATGGTAGGAGATGTATGGACAAAGAAATAACCTTTTTTGGCTTGGCTCAGTGGCTCATGCTCATAATCCCAGCACTTTGGAGGCCAAGGTGGAAGGATCTTTTGAGCCCACAAGTTCAAGATCAGCCTGGGCAGCATAGTGGGGCCTGTCTCTTCAAAAAATTTTAAAATTCACCAGTCATGGTAGTGTGCACCTGTGGTCCCAGCTACTCCAGAGGCTAAGGCAAGAGGATCGCTTGAGCCTAGAGGTGGCGGTTGCAGTGAGCTGAGATTACACCATTGCACTCCAACCTGGGGGACAAAGCAAGACTCTGTCTCAAAAAAAAAAAACAAAAAACAAAAAACAAAACCAAACCATCTTTTCTTCCCCATCAGTAGGTTCATGTCGGAAGCCCCTATAACAAAAGGCAGATTAATAACAGAAAAGAAGACACACTTATTTTATGTAAGTTTTATGAGACACTGGAGCCTTCAGAAATGAAGAACCAAAAATGAAAAAAAAAAAAAAAGTAAAAAATAAATGAAGACCCAAAGAAACAGGGAAACCTATATATTTTTACGTTAAGATGATGAAGAGTGGACAGGTGTGCAGAAGTGTTTGAACAAAGGGACATGATTTAATGGTAATAGACCTCGGACCTGAAAGACATGTTTGTTCAGATTCTTCTCTGTGTCCTTGTGCCTTTAGAGATAAGGACATTCCTTTCCTCTGAGTGCAGAGAGGACACCTCAAAAATTAGGGTTTAGTGACCTGCTTTATAGGAAAAGGGTGAAGCGGCAGTGAGAGTGACTTTCCTGCCTTGGCTGTTTTTTCAAATGTCAAGGGGCCACAATTTGGGATAGCATGTCCTGACCCCTATGAGAGACTTAAAGAAGATATTCAGTGTGAGCTTGTTACCACCTCATCTCTTTGGATCTGAATCACCAATAACCAGAAAGGTCTCACATGCTTATGACGGGTTGCCCAAATGGTGACTGTCCACGTGGCGTGGTGTTGACAGGATTCAGGGTCTTCCCAGGAGGGTGTATGATGAAGCCTTGCTCCATGCCAGCCTGATGCTCAAACCAGGGTAGAAGACGATGAAACTGTCGGGGACTGGCACATCTGCCGAGAGGCTCCCGGCCTGCGGGAGGCCTCACCCCAACTCGGAGATGTTCACTACCTGGAAGAGAGAGTGAGCGGAAGAAAAGGCAGACAGACAGTGGGGTCTGGAGGACTACTCAAGGCAATGCCAGAATAGCATGCCAGAATAGCAAGTTTATTGTGTGCATAAGTCTGATTATATACCTTTTAGTTCTTCTTTGATGACACAAGCTACATTGTAACATCAATCAGTAAATACCAGAACAGAAATCAATAGCGTGGGAACAGAAATCAATGGCGTGGGAACAGACATAAGCTACATTGTGACGTTGTTACTTATTACACAGAAAATAAGAAAACGTGTAGCACAGCTAGGCCCACTTGGTGTCAACAGAGCCCTAAATCATTTGCAAAAATAGGAATTGAGATAACACACAATGTCTCATGAAACCATACAATGTCTCATGAAACCGTCATGCTTGAGCTCAGCGTTCTGCTCCAAATACCAGTAACAAACAGTATTCTGCAGAAGTCATGCATCAAAACTTCCCCCTTTTCCTCAGCTCAACAGCCTCCAGGGAGAGGTGAAACGTGTATGGGCTCAAGCTCAAAATGGCCACGGTACAGCTAAGCACTGTGAATGGGAGCGATCCCCACATGAAACAACAGTTTCTTTGTGAGATCAACCCCAAGAGGGTGGCTCTGATACATACTGTTATGGTTTGGTTCTGTGTCTCCACCTGAATCTCATCTGGAATTGTCATCTCTACGTGTCCAGGGAGGGACCTCTAATCCCCACGTGTGGAGGGAGGGAGGTGATTGGATCATGGAGATGGTTTCCCCCATGTTGTTCTCGTGATAATGGGTTCTCACAAGATCTGATAGTTTTTGTTTGTTTGTTTTTTGAGACGGAATCTCGCTCTGTCATAAGGCTGGAGTGCAGTGGCGAGATTTCAGCTCACTGCAACCTCCTCCTCCCTGGCTCAAGTGATTCTCCTGCCTCAGCCTCCTGAGTAGCTGGGATTACAGGCGCGTGTCACCACATCCAGCTAATTTTTTTTTTGTATTTTTTAGTAGAGACGGGGTTTCACCACATTGGCCATCATGGTCTCGATCCCTTGACCTTGTGATCTGCCCGCCTTGGCCTCCCAAAGCCCTGGGATTACAGGCGTGAGCCACCTCACCTGGCTGATTTGTTGGTTTTATAAGCATCTGGTACTTTCTCTGCTTGCACTTCTCTTTCCTGCCGCCATGTAAAGAAGGTCCTTGTTTCCCCTTCACCTTTTGCCACGATTCTAAGTTTCCTGAGGCCTCCCCAGCCATGTGGAACTGTGAGTCAATTAAACTTTTCCTTTATAAATACCCAGTGTCAGCTAGTCTATGTTTTTTTTTGTTGTTGTTGTTTTTTGAGATGGAGTCTCACTCTGTCATCCAGGCTGGAGTGCAGTGGTGTGACCTCGGCTCTGCAACCTCCGCCTCTCAGGTTCAAGTGATTCTCCTGCCTCAGTCCCCGAAGTAGCTAGGACTACAGGCATGTGCCACCATGCCTGGCTAATTTTTGTATTTTTAGTAGAGATGGGTTTTCGCCATGTTGCCCAGACTGGCCTCAAACTCCTGGCCTCAAGTCATTCCCCAACCTCAGCCTCCCAATGTGCTGGGATTTCGATGTGAGCCACTGTGCCTAGCCAAAGTGTGGGATTATTAAAAACTAATAATACTGCTATAGTCTCTTTGTGTCCCCCCTACATTTATAAGCAGAAATCCTAAAGTGATGGTATCAGGTGGAGTCTTTGGGAGGTGGGTAGGTCATGAGTGCCTTTATAAAGAGATCTCTGGGAGTCAGTTTTATGAGAGTCCTATCTTCCTTGAAATCTGGTCACCCTTGATGTCTCATCAAGTTGATCATCCTCCACCATTGATAAGGTGATGCATTCTAAGTCTAAGTCCCTGGCCTGCCTTTAGCAAGACTCTCATTAGGCTGGGTTAGCCAGAATCTCCTGACCCTTGGTGCCTCCCCTTAGTAATTTTCCACTCACTGACCCCACCCTGCTCTTTGGCTATCAGTCCCAGCTGTCTCTCCTGCCTTTGGAGTTCATCCTGATCACTCTCTTCTGTTGCAATAATCTTAGATAAGTCTTCCCAATCATTTTAACAGGAGTTGGAATAATTTTTCTTTAACATGGTTGAGAAGGAAATAGAGTCGGGCGTGGTGGCGCATGCCTATAGTCCCAGCTACTCGGGAGGCTGAGGCTGGAGGATCTCTTGAATCCAGGAGTTCTGGGCTGTAGTGCGCTATGCCAATCAGGTGTCTGCACTAAGCTCGGCATCAATATGGTGACCTCCCGGGAGCGGGGGACCACTAGGTTGCCTAAGGAGGGGTGAATCAGCTCAGGTCAGAAATAGAGAAGTAGCCTGGTGGCTGTTTCTGGTTCTGTTGACTTTTTTGGGGAAAGAGTTGTGAGTTTTTTTGATTTGGTTAATGAACGAGTGGGCGGTGTTTTCAGATTCTTGTCATCCCTTACTCTCCAGCCACTGAGGTACAAAATGTGGGAAAGAGTGTCCACAGACAAGCAGGTGTGATTATTCCCTAGGAGGCTGGTAGAAAAGTATAAAGTTGAGAATGAAATCAAGTGTTCATCTCTTCATTCTTAGAGTTAAGGGAGAACTGCCGTGCCTGTCAACCAGTCTCTGGTGTTGGAGGGAAGGGAGGTGAGGACCGCCAAAGCAGGGAGGAAGCCTCAGTGGGTGCGTCTGCACAACACGTCTGTGAATTTAAGTAGCACATTAATGGATACTGCAAGATCACTCCGTTTATCTCAGCTAATTTTTATTTTTATTTATTTTTATTTTTTGAGATGGAGTTTCACTCTGTCACCCAGGCTGGAGTGTGATGGCTTGATTTCAGCTCACTGCAACCTCCTCCTCCTGAGTTCAAGCGATTTTTCCTCGTTTAAGAGATTCTCCCACCTTAACCTCCCAGTAGCTGGGACTACAGGTCCACGCCACCACAGCCAGCTAGTTTTTATATTTTTTGTTAGTCACTTCTCACAAATGAAAGAGGGCTAGATGTAGTGTCTCATGCCAATAATCCCTGTGTCTTGGGAGGCTGAGGTGGGAGGATCGCTTGAGCCCAGGAGTTTGAGACCAGCCTGAGCAACAAAAAGAGGCATGTCTCTGCAAAACATAAAAAATAAAAAAAATTAACCAGGCATGCCGGCACATGCCTGTGGTCTGAGCTACTCAGGGGGCTGAGGTGTGAGGATTGATTGAGCCTTGGAGGTCGAGGCTGCAGTGAGCCATGATCTTGTCACTGTGCTCCAGCCTGGGCAACAGAGGGAGACCCTGTCTGGAAAAAGTAAAAATAAATAATATAATAGTAAATGAAAGTGCTTTTGATATATACTGTTGACATTGTTTCTTTTCTTTTCTTTTTTTTTTTTTTTTTTTTTGAGACGGAGTCTCACTCTGTCGCCCAGGCTGGAGTGCAGCAGCGCGATCTTGGCTCACTATAACCTCTGCCTCCCAGGTTCAAGTTGTTCTCCTGCCTCAGACTCCTGAGTAGCTGGGATTACAGGCGTGCACCACCATGCCCGGCTAATTTTTGTATTTTTAGTAGAGACGAGGTTTTAACACATTGGCCAGGCTGGTCTCGAACTCCTGACCTCAGGCGATCTGCTCGCCTCAGCCTTCCAAAGTGCTGGGATTACAGGCATTACAGGCATGAGCCACTGTGCCCCCAGCCATCAAATACAATTTATAGGAGAAAGATTAATCAAAGTGTCCATCTAAGTCAACACAATTTTCATTATTGTTTTTAAAAGTTCTATATGAAACCCAGAATAGAAAATGTATAAAATTTTATATAAACTAGATCCTCTTCCTAGAATGTGATTTCTTTTGGACCTAGAGACTGGAGGAAAGGGCCCAATTTTCAAGTAAAAAGAGAAAAAGAAGGGAAGTAATAGTAGATGTTGGAAGGGGAGCGGCCCTTAAAACCACAGCCCCCATTAGGGAGAGATCGTTAGAACTATAAATACCAGATCAGTTCAGAACAAAGAAAACAAAACACAGTTAAGCATCCACATCTGTGGGGGTGGGTGTGATGACAGTGAATGTGTAGTTATTTGGGAAGAATATCAATATTATCTATTTTCCTTTTAGACATTAAGAGCTTTCCAAGCATGAATTTAAGTTCCCAAATTAGTTGCCAAATATTTAGCTTTCCAGCCCCAAGTTTCTGATCTCAAAAATGAAAGCGGACAGCCAACTTGAATATTTGTTCTATGCTTCTATGACCTGTGTGATTTATGGTTTAGTGGTCTTTTTTCTTTTTTTTAATTTTTAAAAAATTTTTTATTGAGATGGGGCTTCTCCATGTTGGTCAGGTTGGTCTTGAACTCCCAACCACAGGTGATCCTCCCCGCTCAGCCTCCCAAAGTGCTGGGGTTACAGGCAGGAGCCACTACACCCAGCCGGTTTAGTAGTCTTTTTCATGAGGAGGGCTAAGAATTCTTTTGTCTCCCGTGTCCATGGTATAAGTGATTTTTTTGTGTGTTTTTTGTTTGTTTGTTTTTAAACCTAATATTTCTCCCCAAATAAGTGATTGTTATTGACTACCAAGAATAAAGGGAAATAATTCTCTAGTTTTCATGAAGTGCCTCATTGCAGGAGAGGATGTGAGGGGTTAACACCTCTCTCCATGAGAGCTGAGGCATTATGGCTTCTGTTATAATGAGCAGGGGGCGATTTGTCACCTCCTCCTTGGCACTAATGTCCACAAGTTGATTGGCTGTTGGCAGTTTACTTCCCAAGGGACTGAAGCACATAAATTCACAGTGGAGGGCCTGTCTTATTACCTCATCTGCCGGGACATAAGCTATCCACTTTCCTCCTTAGACAAGACTGATGGAAGTTTCCTTAAGGTCCAGAGTTGTACGTTCTTCATATTCCTCCCTGGGGAAGGCTTCAGCTTTCGTTTATGAGGTTTTCAGGGCACCAGTGCATTTGGTGGTGCTGTTCTCAGTTTGACATAAGTTATAACAATCCCAAGTCAGTTTCTGTCACTCAACAAGTCTTTGTAAAGAGGCTGCTCTGCAAAGGTTTCTGCTAGGTGCTGCCAGGACTGGTTCACATGAAACAGGAATAGGATATAACAAGAATGCATCAGTTAGGGATTGCCTTTGGCTGCATATAACAGCAAGCACAAAATAATAGTGACTCGGCCGGGTGCGGTGGCTCACGCCTATAATCCCAGCACTTTGGGAGGCCGAGGCAGGCAGATCACAATGTAAGGAGATCGAGACCATCCTGGCTAACACAATGAAACCCCATCCATCTCTACTAAAAATACGAAAAATTAGTGGGGCATGATGGCACACACCTGTAGTCCCAGCTGCTGAGGAGACTGAGGCAGGAGAATCACTTGAACTCTGGAGGGAGAGGTTGCAGAGAGCTGAGATTGCACCACTGCACTCCAGCCTGGAGTGAAACTCTTTCTCTCTCTCTCTCAAAAAAAAAATAATGATAATAATAGTGACTCAAATTCAAAGTGTTTATGAAAAAGCAGGATAGGGACTAGCGGTGTTTGGAGTTTCCCAGCTGGATGCCATAGTTGAGGTCTCAGTGTCTCCTGACTGCCTTCCCTCTGGTCCCAAGACGGCTGCTGGAGCTGCAGCCATGCCACCACAGACAGGAGGAGAAGGGAAGCACAGAGGACACAGCCCTCTGTTCCCATGTGTACTCCCCATGTCCCCCACTTTGTTTTTTTGTTTTTTTGAGACATTGTTTTGTTCTGTTTCCTGGGCTGGAGTGCAGTGGTGCAAACTCGGCTCACTGCAACCTCCACCTCCTGGGCTGAAGTGATTTTCCTGCCTCGGTTTCCCAAGTATCTGGAACTATAGGCACTCACCACCACACCCGGTTAATTTTTGTATTTTTTGTGGAGACGGAGTTTCGCTATGTTGCTCAGGATGATCTTGAACTCCTGAGCTTAAACAGTCCTCCCACCTTAGCCTCCCAAAGTGCTAGGATTACAGACGTGAGCCACCACGCCCCCACGCCCCCACCATAGAACTTTTTATCATCTTGCAGAACTGTGTAGGGGAGGGAAAAAAGCTTCTCTCCTACCCTTCCAGGTTTACCAGCTGGGGCCCTGGAAATTAAACTGATAAAAGATTAACAACAGAAAAACAAACATTAAGTTTGTTAACATGTGCACTGTGCAAACACACTGCAGCACTTAGGGAGGAGTAACTCAGAGGGGTGGTTAGACATGAGCTTGTACTGCATCTTGACAAAGAACAATACATTTGTAGAGAAGCGATGAGACAAAGGAAAAGATGTCTAGGCTTTTCTAGATAGCAGTCTGTGGGAAGGTGAAGATGTGCAGGGAAACTTGAGAAGGAAGATCGTTATTTTGGCAAGACTTGTTACCTAGATTCCCCTTGGGTGCTATCTTAGGGCCAAAAAGAGTCTCAGGTGATTAAACCTCTAAGCCTGCTTTTAGGCAAATGAGGGGGAGGGCAGAGAGCTTTTTTGGCATCTGCTGTTTCTCAACTACTGAGTCTTTGGCTCAAAATAATAATTATGTCAAAGAGACATGTTTTGGGATAACACTTTTTTTTTTTTTTTTTTTGAGATGGAGTCTCACTCTATCGCCCAGGATGGAGTGCAGTGGGATTACAGGTATAAGCCACCGCACCCGGCCTGGGATAACACTTTTTTTTTTTTTAAGACAAGGTCTTGCTCTGTCACCCAGGCTGGAGTACAGTGGCATGATAATGGCGCACTGCAGCCTCAACCTCCTGGACTTAGGTGATTCTCCCACCTCAGCCTCCAGAGTAGCTGGTACTACAGACATGCAATCTGCCTGCCTCCGCCTCCCAAAGTGCTGGGATTACAGGCATGAGCTACCTCACCTGTACTGGGATAGCACATTCTAATGCCCTGCAGATGAAGCCCTATACCCATTAATAACTCCCTATTTCTCCTGGCTTTGTTTTGTAGTTAAAAAGTATATACACACACACACACACACACACACACACACACACACACACAGGCCTGTAATCCCCGCGCTTTGAGAGGCTGAGGCAGGTGAATCACAAGGTCAGGAGTTCAAACCAGCCTGGTCAATATGGTGAAACCCCATCTCTAATAAAAATACAAAAATTAGCCAGGCATGATGGCACATGCCTTTAGTCCTAGCTACTCGGGAGGCTGAGGCAGGAGAATCGCTTGAACCCAGAGGCAGAGTTTGCGGTGAGCCAAGATCATGCCACCGCACTGGGCGACAGAGCGAGATTCTGTCTCAAAAAAAAAAAAAATATATATATATATATATATACACACACACATGGGGGTGTGTGTGTGTATTCTATATTAGAAATTTTTTTTTTTTTTTTTGAGATGAAGTCTCACTCTGTCTCCTCACTCTAGGCTGGAGTGCAGTGGCACAACCTTGGCTGACTGCAACCTCCGCCTCCCAGGTTCAGGCAATTCTCCTGCCTCAGCCTCCTGAGTAGCTGGGACTACAGGTGTGTGCCACCACGCCCAGCTAATTTTTGTATTTTTAGTAGAGACAGGGTTTCACCATGTTGGTCAGGCTGGTCTTGAACTCCTGACCTCGTGATCCACCGCCTCGGCCTCCCAAAGTGCTGGGATTACAGGCGTGAGACACTGCGCCCGGCCTTACGTTAG